>JBBPBX010013728.1:0-25026 GCA_038048925.1 Garcialebias charrua
AAGAGGTTTGGCCAAGAATTCATTGGACCTGGAGTCGTTATTTATTCTGCACATACGGTAACTGGACTTTGTTAAATGGTACTTCTTCATTACAGCAGTGTTCACAAAGTGTGCACTTTTGTTGTTCAAAAACATAATTGTTAGCTCCTCAGTCACTAGAACTTTCAAAAAACATTCCAGTAAAATGAATTTCAAACCCACGTTAACATCCCACAATTATTTTTTCCAATCAAATCTAAAACCAAACTCAGAGCTTGACATCTGAATAGTTCCTCTCAGATAAACCTGAGTGAGCAGACGTTGAGCAGTCAAAGCAATAAATCATAAAACAAATGACTTCTAAAGTGGTTATGAGTGTGTTTGAATAATTTAAACCACATTAGCAAACTGGTTACATTCTGCAGCTGGGGGAGGAACACACAATCTGCAGTTGAGTGTACAAGTAGAACGGGTCGTAGTGAAAAGTTTATGTTCATTTTGTTTTGTTTATTTTTGCAATTGTCATTGTTTAAACATGGTTCAATGAGGCCAATAAAGAATCATTACAAAAGAACTGACAACCCGTTTGATTCTCTTTTAGCGAGTTTCCATAAAGACTGTTTTCATCAATACCATCGAAACCTGTATTTTGGCTAATAAAGCATAAAAATGTTCAAGTGTGATTAATCTTTCTGTATGGATGTGGAATGTGCTTTCATTGGGTCAAGTCAGTTTATTTTTAAAGCCCATTTATAAACAACAAGATGCAACCAAAGTGCTGAACAGCAATACTAGTTAAAAAAAAGGACAAAGGCAGAGACAAAAACAACAAAACAAATTAAATTAAAAACATCAGAACAACGTAAACACAGATCAATGAATTAAAATCAACTCATCTTGGGTGAGAAGGTGTTATGCTGATATTAGATACGTTTTTTAAAGAAACAGGAAGTGAAGAGGTCTATCTAATACCAAAGTCCATGCTCATAAATCCAGGTATGAATCCAACAATGTTCAGTCATGTCATCCGGACAGTTTATTTTGTTGCTGAGATATTTCATCCTTCATCCTAAGGACTTTGTCAGTATGAGGAACTACCAAACCAAACAGAATCCCACAAACAACTCTCTCAGAGTGGAAAAAAACTGTTTGCTGGTGATTAGATAGACTCTGGGGACTACCCTCTCCCCCATCAAATCCTCTAAGGTTGACCATGCCAAAGTGAAAGTTCATGCTCATTAATCCAGGTATGAATCCAACAATGTTCAGTCAGGTCATCCGGACAGTTTATTTTGTTGCTGAGACGTTTTATCTGAAGGACTTCTTCAGTCTGAGTAGCCACCAAACTTAGCATGTGGATACTGAGGATTATTGAGCATGAACTTTGATGTTTTGAACCACTTTGGTGTGGTCTACCTTAGAGGAGTTGACAGGGGAGATGGCGGGCCCTCTTAACACCAGCAAACTGGTATTCTCCACTCTGGGAGTGAGCTGTTCTTGCAATTATGTTTGGTTTGATAACTCCTCAGACTGAAGAAGTCCTTCAGATGAAGAATGAAATGTCTCAGCAACAAAATAAGCCGTCCAGAAGAACTGATTGAACATTGTTGGAGATCTATCTAATGTTGGAGAGTGTTCAAGAGTTTAGGAACCATGACAGAAAAAGTCTAATTTCCTCTGAGCTATATCCAAATTTCCGGGACAACCAAAACACAGGTGGTGAGAGTCCAACAGAAGCTACTGATCTGTATGAGTTAGTTTCCTGTAAATCTCAACATTGAGCCTTCCATCTCTTTCCATGTGGAATTCTTTGACTGTTTTTGATGACCAGATGACTCGACTGAACACTGTTGGATGTTTACTGGATTACTGAGCCTGAACTTTTACAGTTTTTAATGTTTCACATGACGGATGTTTTCTGCTTATAAGTAAAACACAACATGATGAAGAATCTCAATGCAGATATTAAGAGTTGCGGTACCTCTGTGGTCAATGGCATAGTTTCAAATCCTGAGGCTGCAGGGTTTGTCAAGAAGGGCATCTGCTATAAAAAAAAAATTGTGCACAGTTCGCTCACGGTGGTGACCCTAGAAGAATAAAGCAGCTGAATGGAAGACAACAGCAACATCCTGTAAAACAAACACTTTAAAATGTTTTGTAGGTTATCTCCCTATAACTGCTGTGGATAAGCTCGCTGCTTGTATCTGTGTGCAGTGCTAAATATAAAAAATATAGCATTGCAGTTAGTTTGTTCTGATAGTGTTTTATCTTGAGTACATTACAATTTCTGAACCTTAGTATTTGTTCTGAATACTGTTTTCATTACCAGTCTAAATGAAGCTCCTGTGACATTAATAACTGTTTCAGACACATCAAATAGGTTTTTAAAAGTAACCTCTTGTATACTCTTTCTTTGTCAGGAGTTCTGTTAGAAGTTAGCATCTGCACGAAGCCAGGTGAGGTCATGACTGCCTGATGCAGCCCCTTTTCTGTTTACTCATGTCAAATTGGTGCTTTTACTGTCATGAACTGTTGAGCATTTGCAGAAAATGTGTGAAGATAAAATCTGAACATAAGCAGCAGCTCACTTTGTTTCATTAGAGCGTCTTTCTAATCCTTCAGGGGAGGTTGCTCTGGTCGCCGTTTACTGCAAGTACAACTCTACACAATTACAAGTCCATTTAAAACTAAATGTTTTAGAGCTTTCTTTAATAACTTCAAATCACACAACGATAAGTTCAAATCATTACTTGATTGATGAGGTTTAAAAAAACACTTCTAAAGGTCATAAGCTCAGAACACAAAATTAAAGATGTCTCATCAAGTTACTTCTTCTGATTTGAGGATTAATTTGTTGATTTGAACAAGAATGGCACTGTCATCTTATTTTATTCAAGAGCATTTGTTTATAATAGCATTATCGATTAAAAAAATTAAGAAAACTTTATTTACACAATAAGTTAACACAGCAGTGTTAAAAAAAAGTGATCGGACAAGCTTAAAATTTAATATGTACATGAGGAGCTTATTGTATCATAGTTCTCCCTGATCAGAAATGGTGCATAAAACCTTCTTAAATCCACAGTTTCACAACATTCTCCAGGTGTCCAGTGTCTTTGTTGAAGCAAAACTCAACACCAGTCTGGCCCTGACGCTGCAATTCCACAGAGCCACGGCATCAAGTTGAGGTCCAGCCTGCAGTCGGTCCCTGTGGGACAAGTGTAACCAGATCCTTTCTGCGTTGTGCTGGTTTTATGGATTGATCAGGCCGTGACACGATTTCTCTTTAAACAGGATGACTCGGTTTATTCTGACGAGAATAACACACACACAACAACGTGTTACAGACTGCCCGCTCCAAGTCCTCTCCCACAGGACAACGTGACAAAAAGGTAAACATTCTTGTACAACATACCTGACGAGAATAACACACACACAACAACATGTTACAGACTTCCCGCTCCAAGTCCTACACAAAACAAAAATACATAACAAAAATTAACTTAATAGGTCTAGCCTGGTTAAAACCAGACCCTTGTCCTTCAATTCGCTTCGGACTAGGTAGTGAAGGGAAATGAGAATTGAGCGGAGCTGTACAGGAAGGCGAGGGCCAGGCTATAATAGGTCTATAAATAAACTGAATTTATTTAGATGAAAAATAAACAGCACGCACCTCTCCCACAGGACAACGTGACAAAAGGGGAAAGTCTAAGGGGCGCAAACAATTTAAAGACAAAACCACAGAAGAAGAAATAAAAAGGAGGGGCTTCCGATCTTAAAATAACACGGCTAAAATATTTACAGTGGTATGCTAGTGAAGATTCTCAGTCGTCCAGGACATGATAAATCAATTGAACGCCTTTTTGATTTATTTACAGTGGTGTTTCAGTCAGGTAAGAAACAATATACTGTACAATAATACAACAATACAAAAATACATTTTGTGTAATTATAACAAAGGAGAAATACGGAGCCCCTAAAGGGACATAGGGAGAGAAAAAACAAAAAAAAGAATCCTGAGAAACTAAGTCGGGTCCTGAGAAACTAAGTTGGGATCCTGAGAAGTTTCTCGGGATCCTGAGAAAGTTTCTCGGGATCCTGAGAAACTAAGTCGGGATCCTGAGAAACTAAGTCGGGATCCTGAGAAAGTTTCTCGGTATCCTGAGAAACTAAGTTGGGATCCCGACTTAGTTTCTTAAAGGTGCTTGAAGCTGAAATTGTTATTGTTCAACCTTTTAAATGCTGTTTATGCTTTTGGTTAAATGGATTGTCACCTTGCTGTGCAATTTCTCAAATGACTGCGTGTTATTGTGCCTTAAAAAGCTATTTCTTACATTAGCAAGATTGCTAAGTGTGGTTTTTACATTACAAGCAGAAAATAGAACGCATATTTTGTTTGAAACTGCCGTCAGATTGTTGGTTCTGAGGGTTCTGGGTTGTGACCAAGTTAGTTTGGACTCTGTTCTGATCGATGGCCACTGTGTTTCAACAATTTAAAATTGCTGTTCTTACTGAGGAAGCTTAGTTGACCTATGTTGTGTGGTGCCGCCATATTTCAGAAATTTTTGCTATGGTTGTGGAGCGTTTATGAGCTGTAAAGAGTCCGTAAAGTTGTGTTCTGCTGTGCTAAGCTAAAGTTAAAGCTATGTGTCAATCACGACTGTTTATGAGCTGTGATTGGATGAAACAAGAAGCTGGATGAAACGAGAGCTGTGATTTGTCAGTTACACACTCGTATCTGTAAAGTGAGCGCTGATTCACCGAAAGTGGTGACGCACGCCGTTGCGACCAACCCACTTTGTCGTCATTTCCAGGCGTTGCATTGAGTCGAAGTACAGTTTGAACCCACAAGAAAAACGGAGATTTCTCTAAAGTTTAGAAAACTCAATAAAAGCCATCTAAACTGTCTAACCACATTGATTTGTCTCTTAAAAGAAGGCGATTCAAGCGGTTATCACATCCCGACTAAAAACTAATTCTAAAATGTTGATTTTGACCGAAATGTTAGATGCTACACACAAGCTAACATTTAGTTTCTCAGGATCCCAAGAAACTTTCTCGGGATCCTGAGAAATTAAGTCGGGATCCCGAGAAACTAAGTCGGGATCCTGAATTAATTTCTCAGGAATCTTTTTTTCTTCTTCTCCCCATGTCCCTTTAAGGGCTCCGTACATTTGCTTCGGCCACTAAAAAGTTTAAAGTTTGGGATTTAAACTTCTTGGCTTTGCTGTAATGTCCTCCATTAATAAAAACAGATTTGGTGAAAACCGTGTCAAAAAGGCTAAAAATCCTTGTCATTAGATCAAACAGAGCCATCAAAGGTACACAATATGTAAAAACAAGAAAAACGCTCTCAGACAAACACTCGTTTAAAACCTCAGGATTGATGACCAACAAAATACAGGGAGTCCCCGACTTACGAACGAGTTCCGGACCTAAGGACCGTTTGTAACCCAATTTTGAAGTAAGTCGGAACCCATAGCACGTGCGTTCATAAGTCCGGATTTTCGTTCGTAAGTCTGAAAATGTATGCTAGCGCTGCGCCAAACACCCGTTTTTCAACACAAACGTACATACTGGTTCATAAACATGCACATAACTTTGTTTACAAACAGTTATCTAACACACTTTCATCTATAAACACATAAAAAAAACACATACAGTGCTGTATTTAATGTACAACTGTACTGTTCGTAGGTCCGTTCATAAGTCTGAGTTGCCGTAGGTCGAGGGCGCCGTAACTCTTGGACTCCCTGTAGTTTGTTGCAATGGTGCCATGAAGGCTTCTCCATTGAAGATCGCTGGTCCATTTTTTTGTTGGAGGTTTGTAAAGAGTCCTCCACTGGGGCTTCTGACCTCCGAGCTGGTCATCCCACATGCTGACAGCTCTGTTGTGCAGAGTTCTCTTCTTCAGGATCTTAACATAAGTCTTATAAAGTACTTTTGGACCTGTTCTGCACAAGTCCATCTTCAGGTCTGTGTTGCGTAGCAGAGGACCACGATTTTTCGCAAAGTTGGGATCCAGGTGTCTGGGAAAGGATCCGTTGGATCAGGCGGGCAATTCCCCGAGGACCACAGCTGCAGGAGACAAAGTAGAATGAAGGAAGAGATTTGATTGTTTGTTTTATATCATTGCTGTTGCTATGAACTTTCTACATAGGCTATTAGTCCTTTTATAAAATAAATAATACTTATCTAATCCTGATACTTTGATTTATTTTTATTATTTTACCATGTATACACAAATTTTACATTGGCTTTATTTTTTATGTTTATTCATGCAACCTGCTTTATGAATAAAAACAATGTTAAATATGATATGTAGACACTGATAAAGTTTCAACATGAGAATTGTGAAAGGATTGATCACCAGATTTATAACAATACTCTATAATGTTGGTGACTTACGAAGGTTATATCACAGAACCGTGTTTGTTGTCCGTGATGCTGTCGTATTACTTCGCCCAAGCAATTGTTGCCTCACTGTCAGTCACAGACCAAAAAGCGTGAGAATCTCTGATTTTCTGGGGAAAAAAAGAGCTGCCCTCAATCTGACCCTTTTGGTTTAAATGGACCAGAACCTCCACTAGTAAATTGACCAAATTGTAAGAGTCAGACATGACTAGAAATACAGCAGAATCCTGATGAGCTAAATGTATAAATGAACTGTGAATTTATATCTCCTATACCGGCTTTCCTTTTCTTAAGTGTGCTTTTGTGACGGGCAATATATAGAGCAATTTTCTGTTAATGGCCATGAACAGGACTCAGCATGAGGGCACAATATAACTGACCTCACTTGATTACAATAGAACTGGAAACCTGCACACATTACAGCATTTGTTCACTTAATCTTGAGAAATCTACTCCTCTCTGTGTTTTTAACACACACAAATGCACATGCACTGGTTCTCGGTTCTGTTTGTTTTCTTTGTAGTTTTAAAAACATTTTCATCGTCATGAATAAACTCACTCTAATATCCTGATGCATGCTCAATATTCCAGGTAGAACAATCTAAAAAAGGTAAGTCTGTTTCTCTGGACATTCAAAAAAACAAAACAAAAAATTGTAGAAACGTTTTGTCTTTCATCCGAAAGACTTCCTCAGTCTGAGGTGCTGTATTCAGCTCAGTCTTATAAATAGCATCTTCTCATGGTGGATCAACATTTTGCTACTGACGGCCAAAATCATGTGAGCAGCTGGTTTTGGCTGTCAGCAGCAAACTGGTTGATCCACTATGAGAAGGTGCTATTTACAAGACTGAGCTGAATACAGCATCTCGGACTGAAGAAGTCTTTCGGATGAAAGACAAAACGTTTCTACATTTTTTTGTTTTTTTTTTGTTTTGTTTTTTGAATGTCCAGAGGACCAGACTTAGCTTTTTTAAACTCTAATTTTTAGGAATCAAACAGCACATTAGTATTTGACATTTTTGCAGTGGTGGTTTTACTTATTTCTGTTTAGCTTTAATAAATTGAACACACCAGATGTTCAGGACTAATGCCAGGCAACACTATAGTGCATTAATCATTTTAGAAATACAATACAACGCTCACCAAAATACAATCCTTATCCAGCTGCATATATTGAGTCCAACTGCCTGTATGTTTATATGACAACAAACTTGTTACAATATTAGTTTTATCTTTATTTTTATTTATTTTAATATTAATTTTTAAAGGAGTCAGTTAGTCCCAAAACAACAAACAAACAGAAACAAAACATGATTAAAACATATTACATGGAAGACTGCCTTCATCCTTTAATGTTAGAGTTTTAGACAAAGTTTTTCTTGTTTAAAAAGAATAAAAGATGCAGCCGTTTTGGTCCAACTTGAATATGAATTTAAGTGCAATCTCATGCACTTGTCAAGTCATGGTTCTTTATAGTTATGTGCATCACATGTGGTACATGAGATGGAACTAAACTGTGTACACAGGGTTCCATTACCTCCAATAATATAAAAAATATAAAGTGTAAAAAGAAATGGTAAATAAGGATCTAAGATATTGACTAAGATATATGCTAAACAAATGCCCAACTGTACACTAAAAGATCTATGATATACGCTAGTCACTAATAGTGCAAAACAATACATGGAACAACAGCAACAGGATTCTCATAAGTTCAGTTTGGCTATACCAAAGCATGCAACAAAAATAAAATAAAAACAATGTGCCAAAAGTGAAAATTAAATAAATTTATAGTGGCCTGGTCCTATTAGCAGAGCGGTTCGGATGACAATGGATTATCTTAACAACATGGTCCAGTCTGCACCATGGTACTGTTAGCAGTGTGGTTTGGTTTGCGACGTGGTCTTATTAGCAGCGCTAGCATTGTACAATCTTTTAAAAGCTCAGAATATGTGTTGCGCATCAGTCTCGGCTACTCTACAGCAAATCTTATGTCCATATGTTACGAAAATGATTGACTGAGTTATAGACATGTTAGTGTTTTTAAGGTCAGATGGCTGCGGCAGCCATCATGAAGTAGGCTGACTCCTGAAGTAAATTAGTTCTAGAAGAACATTCAGTCATGTTTTTTCTGCAAGTTTTCTTAAAATGTGTCCAGTTCATGAAATATTATGGTAAAAGGCACAAAAACTCACATGCACAGGCATAGAAAAACATTGTCATCTGCCTTTGCCTTTTAGCATTGGATAATGGTAAATGAAGCTTACTTATATAGCGCTTTCCAGCCCCCTATGAGGGGCCCCAAAGTGCTTCACAGTACCAGCCATCCACTCATTCATACACACATTCATACACCGGTAGCGGTAGCCTGCCATGCAAGGCGCCAACCAGTCCTACCGGGAGCAACTCGGGGTTAAGTGTCTTGCCCAGGGACACAACGAGGTATGCAGTGACTGGGGATCGAACCCGGGACCTTCCGGTCCTGAGCCGGCTGCCCTGCCTCTACACCATCTCGGCCCCAACCATCCATCCAACTATCGATTCACTTTTCATATTCCTTCTTACTGCCAATTTAAACATGAAGATGCTGTATGTAGTATAAATTAATTTTTCATCTGATTTTTACCTTATGGGCCTAGTTTGAGGACTGTGAGCCACTCTGTGGTTCTTAAATGCATAGAACTGCTACACTAAAATTCATTCATTAATTCATTCAACCTTTATTTAGGCAGGTTAATCCCATTGAGCCTCGATGACTCATTTACAAGAGAGACCTGGCTACAAACACAAAATGTATTTTACCAACCACTGAGAACATTCATGGGTGGAAGCAAGAGCATCAGTCCACATCTACACCCTTTTATTACTCTTCATGAGAAATAAGGGGCACACAGAGCCTCTCAGGCCATTTCTCCAAATATCACCCCATTTTCCTCTATCACCATGATGATGCCAAAATACATCTCTGAGACCATGTTCTGTCTTCTGTTCTTGTGTGGACCATAATGTTCCTGCAAGATTTTCCACGCTGTTGCAAAGATTAAATTCAGAAAAAAAATGGATTTGTAGTTACATTAATTTATTTGGTTTACTGTGAGGCTAATAAGTGTGTGCCTTATTCAATATGCCCTCTTTGCTGTCTGTGTACAAGCTGCATGTATGTTGTGATGAAACCATCTGTTTTTGTTGTGATATTATAGTTATTTTGGCTGGAGCGCAGTAATGACAGCATTACCTTCACATTGTCACAATGGACCCACAGTGCTTTCACCCATTAAGCCAAATACATCTTCAATAGTCTTTTTTTATGCTCGCTGGGACCACATAGACACAAGAAAAAAAGCCTCACAGACTAGTAAACCATTCACTTCGGATTTTCATTTTGGTACATGAAACAATACATGTACAATTTCCTCCATCAAACAACGCTTAATTCCTGTTTAAATATACCATCCCATTTGTAGTATGCACATGTGGAAATCAAAAAAGCGTTCAATACAGGATCAACTGGACTTTATTTGTTGCAGAAAACGTTTCGACTTCTGTCCAGAAGTCTTTTTCAATTCTGAATGGAAGCTGTGAGAACGAGAAGTTTTATACAGGCTTACAAGTCACGCACCAACATATGAAATTGGAAACTGAAATAACACCACAAATTAACTAACATGCCCATTCTATTTAAATTGACAAAACGACACATCCCAGCTTAACAAAGGGGGGTTTGTAACACATACATGTAAATTGAAAGATCACACCTTAACAGTAGGAGGTTCCCTTGAGGTCTCTGTTAGAAGACACAAAACTGTATGTAAATTGACAAACAACACCTCCCAAACAACAACAGAGGCTACTCAGAGAACTTTGTTAGTCTAATTTACAGACAAGGCATCCCTGCTCCCATCCGGTGTAAAACGTTTCGGAATCAAATCCAAAACTGAGTTATAGGTCTTAGACAGTTGAAATCTCAGACCTCCTCCTCTGTTAAGAGAAGGTTTCTCTCTCTTAACATACACAGCTTCCTTTACCCCCCTCTCAAACCATCTGTGTTCTCGGTCCAAAATTTGAACATTCTGGTCCTCAAAGGAGTGTCCCTTGTCCGTGAGGTGGATAATACACATGTGGAAATGTTCCAGTTTATGACAAAGTATATAGGTATGCCACACTCAATTGTGTAGCAGGATTGTTGTCTCCTTTTATAAAGTACATTGATCTGCATGTCGTGTGCAATGTTTTACCAACTCACTAAGTGAAATTCCAGAGCACGGTGTCTAGCTGGATTCGTGTTGCAAGTTTTAATTACTCACTTACTTCTCACAAATTCTGTGCGTTCTGACAATCCATGCCTTTGTCCTTCTGTTTTGGTCATTTTGTCTCGCGGTCTTCTGCCCATCCAGTATTTCACAACAATTTATTGAGCTTCTCTACATTAACATGTGTTTTGTCTGTCCCTGCAGGCTCTGCTCTGCTACACTAGTTGATTTACAGCTCTTATCAAATACATATTGCCAAGCGAGTGAGACGTGCAGCCTTTCATTTGCACGCCACCACCCTGCAAATTCGACATGCTACATTAACAAGAAAAATAGCTGCTGCTATGCATGCCAAGATCCTGTGTGAGTGTCTGTGGGTGAGAGAGTGTGAGAGGAAGAGATGTGGGGTGTTTGATGAAAAATCCCTCTACTGGGGAAATACGGTCCAGTCAGTGTGAGATTTTAGTCATACCACAAAGCAATGGAGAGTATGCACATTGTAAAGTGTATAATTTATGACTTTAGTGCCAACAGCAATACAGTATAGTACCTTATAAAAGTATACAACACACAGTGTGTTTCTTGTTTTGTCATTGCAATCTGTAAAGAAAAGGTTTAGATTTTTTATTTTATTTTTATGATGAGCTAACATAAAATTGACCCAAACACCCATCCATCTATTTTCTTACACTTATCTGGTGTTGGGTCGTGGGGGTAGCAGCTTAAGTAGGAAGGCTATGGTGGCCCTAAGGTGTAAATGAACAACATTTGAAAAAAATGGAATTACTTAAAAAAAAATTTTTTTAAAAAACAACAAAACACAACATTTGAAAAAACAAAATTACATTACGCCAAAGCGTAAGTGGCTCGAATCACATTAGAAAAAAAAAAAAAAAAGAATACATGAAGTCTACTGCTTTAAAGCTCCTGTGGCCCAGCAGTTCAACACTGAGACACTGAGACCTCGACAGCCCCTGCAAACCTAAATCTTAAGAAAGGTTCCTTCTAATGTGGAAACTTTTGGTTCCTTGAGTCTCTTGCTTGTTGCCTCAGTGAAACCCCAGCCTGGAACCATCAGCCTCTGTGTCAAACTACAAGCAGCAATGGCTCAGTCTCACAAGGTTCAGGCCACTCTTCAACCACGCACTGCTCATCTTCTCTCCATGGCTACTAGAAACCCTCCTCTCCATGCCAACAACTGTTCCTGAGACTTTCAGGAAACAATATTAGATTCCTTCATTTAGATCAGATATTCATATACAGAATGCTTATCCTTGTGCTCCTTCCACCCCACAGATCCATCCCAAGTTACAATCACTATAAATAATTGCCACTTACCATAAGTGATGAGTCCTCTCTGTCAGCTTGTCTATTCTGGGAGTTATTATTATTAATTTTGAGCTGGAGCAGTGGTGTGCACATGAACTTGGCATGAACTCGTGTGCGTGCCACTGCTCCAGCTCAAAATATTACGTATAGGAAGTTTTTTTTCTTCTTTGGTGATTTACGGCGGACGGCATCCACTCTGTTGCATTACCGCCTCTTTGAGACTGATCCCCATGATTAAATTTCCATAAAGGAAGTTTCACTGATGTGAAATGTACCTGTACATCTGTTAATGTGTGTTTGATTACTCTGTGGCTTTTTCAAAGACCCGGATGTGTGACACAAAAAACAGAATTTTGGAATTGAAATTGAATTATAGAACTGAAAATATAGTCAAACTGAATTGTCAACACAACAAATTCCAGTTTCAAAGCAAATTAATTCAGTTTCAAACCATTAAATCCAGTGTCAATTGAGTGACATTAATTTTCAAACCAATGGATTTAATTTCTAATCATACAAATACAGATTCAGTCTGAACAATTCAAATTCAGTTTCCGATGGCACAGGTTTCTGCCCATACATTACTGTCATAATTTAATAGTTTTTGGTTTTAAATACAGACACATTTTGACTAATGACTTATTTCTGTCTCAGACTTGGTACTAACTTTGAGATTCACAATTCAGAATGACACCCACAATATACCACTACTATAACATACAAGTACCTAAAAGTCCAGTCTAAGCACAGACATTAAACAAATACAGCAATATATTGCACAACTTATGTGTACCCTACACAAGCAGAACCCGTCCAGCAGCTCAAAGAATTTGAAAGTTTTGCTTTTTGTATCAGCCTTACATCCCAGAAGATATGTGTGTTAAGCATATGTAGACACACTGCCCCCCCACCCAGAGACTTACAGCTATAATTAATGCAAAAATGGTTCTATGACATATTGATTTTATTGTCAAGATGAACTAACAAAATACTAATTTGCTTTTTTCAGTTTATTTGTAAAGATAAACTGTAGAACAAATTTGTAAATATGTGCAGTTTTTAGTTTTTTTTTCCCACCTTAATCAGTACAGCTCATACTTTCCCATAATTTAAAGACTTAATTACAGAACTAGACTCCAAAAAAGACTACACACCACAACAGTGTTGCATTCAAGGCTGAGTTTCTGTAAACAGGCAGGAATTTATTAATGCACACAACACTTCTGCAGCATTCTTTTCTTGACCAAACTATAACATCTGTCTATATTGAGATGTTTATATGCATCACTCCATTAATACAATGCGCTATTTCTATGATGTGATAAAATAAGCTGAGTTAGAGGTTTGGGTTGTTTTTGATCTTTACTTGGGTGATGGTGTTTTGAGCAGAAGCATCAAATTATGTGTAAAATGTTCATTTTTTTAAATGTGAACATGCACATAGAATTAATAAAATAAGCCCAAGTTGAAAAAGTAACATTCTAAACGCCCTCACAAGTCTGAATATTGTACTGTACCTGTTAATTTATGTAGTGTAACTGTTTATAATATATAATGCATCTATTAAGGTTTTATTAGATTTATAAAACGTGTCTACAGTGTATACTATAAACACTATAAACAAAGTTGCAGCTTCCAATCCCTGCCAGTATCTACACAGGACGTGTTACTGTGTTTAATAAGGTCACCTTTGTTTGGAGTACATTCAGAGCGCAACAAACAACAACTGCAGTTTCTTGCATGAACTGAAATAAAGTAATCTTGAACTGATGAAAAATACTTTGAAGGCTGGTTTTGGATATGTTGCACAAAAAATAGTTGTTACACAGAAGGAAGTGCTTTAAAACTTGTGGGAAAAAGGTCACTTGGTCTATTAAAGAAACAGACTGCAACAACTAAAATTCACAGCATGCCACTTTAACTATCAGGCTTGATGTGTTTTATGTAGTTTTAGGGTTTTCATTCATAAATGTGTAGCACCTGTACCATGCAGCTAATGTGTAGCGCCTGTACCATGCAGCTAATGTGTAGCGCCTGTACCATGCAGCTAATGTGTAGCACCTGTACCATGCAGCTAATGTGTAGTGCCTGTACCATGCAGCTAAAGAGATAACTGAAAGTTATGCACCATAACTCATGTTCCCTGAAGGAAGGGAACGAGGTGCAACATACTTGCTATGGGAATTGCGCCCCGCGTGATTACCTGAAGGAATACATTCACGCCTTTTACGGCAGGGGGCGTCACCCCGCGCCAGAGGTACCGCCCTTTAAGTACTTAGGCGACTGGCGCCCCTCCAACTGTCTCCAAAACTGTACTTTACCGAGCTTTCAGCATTGAAAAGGGCCAGCTATGTTGCACCTCGTTCCCTTCCTTCAGGGAACATGAGTTATGGTGCATAACTTTCAGTTCCCTTTCAGTTCGGTCTCTCGGTGCAACATACTTGCTATGGGAACGTAATTCATTCACGCCCTTGAAATGCTCAGTAAAATGCCTGTTAGTGTGAACGTCTGCCCTTGACCAGAAGGCATCTCAAAGCTACTTTCTATTGTGTATTAGAAAGAACAGCCTGAGTGACATCACACGCAGTAACATCCAAACTGTAGTACTTTGCAAAAGTGTTTAAAGAGCTCCAGTTCGCAGCAGCACAAATGTCTGCAACTGACACGCCCTTGAACAATGACCAGGAAGTGGCCAAGCCCCTGGTTGAGTGAGCATGGACTCCAGGGGGCACTTGTTGACCTTTGCTACCATATGCCCTTTTAATAGCAGGTGCGGCAAAGCATACAAACAGTTGGTTTGTTTTCCTCCATTCGGCTGTTCTCTGCATATAGATACGTAAAGCCCTCACTGGGCAGAGAGCCTGTAGCCTTTCCTGTTCCTGAGTGAGGACAGGATCAGGTGGAAAGGAGGAGAGATCAAAGTCTAGACTCCTATGGTTCAGAGTCAAGACCTTGGGAGTGTATGCGGGATTAGGCCTTAGTGTGACCTTTGACCCGTCAGGGGCGAATCTGGTACACATTGGATGTACAGACAATGCATGGAGGTCACCCACGCGTTTCGCCGAGCAAAGAGCCAGGAGAAGAGCAGTTTTATAAGATAGAAGATCTATCTTAATCTCGCTCAGAGGCTCAAATGGCGGGTCGCAAAGAGCCCCCAAGACCAGGCCAAGATCCCAACCAGGGGTCAAGGTCCTGCTGGGTGGCTTAGTTCGAAGCACAACTTTCATATATCTCATTATGATTGGATGTGCTCCAGGAGTCCTGTGTCCCCAGCCCTCGTGACAGGCAGAGATAGCTGCAAGGAACACCTTAATCGTTGAATAAGAACAACCCTTTTCCAGTAAATCCTGAAGGAATGTTAGTAGTTGAGCCAGGTTGCAAGCATAAGAAATTAGGCATGTAACGGTACAAGTGGGTGTACCGAACCGTTTCGGTACAGCTCGTTCGGTTCGGTCCACCTACGTACCGTTTCGGTTATTTTTTCACTCATTAAACATTTTTAACAGGGGAATATATGCACCGCGGAACAAAATTTCCTGGCCGTTTCAGCACGGAGCTATTATCGCGCGGCACGCGCAGCTTTTAGCCGTTAGCATCTCGTGCGGTCTCCTGTTTGTGAACGTTATAGCTTTCTTGTTAAAAGACGAGCGCACACACAGCTTGTGTGGACGTTGTTTCATGAAGACTCTGCAGCAGCAACACGTCTAACGTGAACGCGCTGGAAACTACGTCATCCGAACGTGAACGAAGAAACAGCAGCTGTATTAAAACTACTTCATCAGGTAATCAGAGCGGTCCAGAGCAATAACACAAGCTGTATGAGTTTTTAAATCTCTGAATCTCTAAGTCTGAATGTTGTTATATGCGCAAGCTTTAAAGTTACTGAGCGTCGCTATGAGACATTCATCATGTCAACACTTCAAAAAGTTCAGCTCTTTATGACAAAAACTAACTGATGTTGTCAACAAGCCCTGGACCAGATTAAAGCTCCCCTGACATCATCTTTGAACTTTCCATGAAATGGCACAACATATATATATTTTAAGATTGAACTATGATCGTTTTTGCTAAAACTATGTTAAATGAATGAAAATTCCTCTCAAAAATAGTTTAAAATTAGCGCCGTTTTTTTACACGGTAAATCCGGGTTTTTCCGGTCACGTGACTGTGACGTCACATCCAGACTCTGCTCCAACGCGCACATTGAATACAATGGAGAAAGATACAAACGCATCCGTCAATTTAGCCATTTAAAACTTTAGATTTTAGCGATTTGTCTTCAGTGAAGCCAAAGTTATTTCGAGTGATCAACAAGAAAAAGCAGGTTATAATTTTTTTTCTGCTGCTGCTTTTTTTTGTAGACTTTTCACTTCAGGAAGTGAGCAGCTGTGTGGAGTTACAGGAGCTGCAAGTTGACGTGGCAGAAGGAATTCTACAACATCTAAATCGTTTACACAGCACTGAAATGGTAATATATTAATTAATGTTTCTAATAATTATTCAACATTAATTTATAGTTTAAAAAATTAGTCCCTTTTAAAATATTTAGATGTTTATTCTAACATACATGTATTGTATTAGTTAGAAAATTAGAAAGAGTCAGTCATTTTGTACTGTTGGTTGAAGATTATTATTGTTTAATCTGATTGTTGGAAAAAGGGGCAGATATAATATGATTCATTCTTCTTTCTGCTACCTTTCATTTTTTTAATATATTTTGTACATTATCATTTATGTGATTGTCTTGTATTGTTTCTTTTGTAAAAAAAATGAACAAATTTAATAAACATAAACAAACATAAACATATGTTCTGAAATTTTTAACTACCGGTAGTTTTTATTTGTGTATTTTTGTCCATTAAGTTTTTTTATTTTGTTGTAAATTTACATTTATTTAAAATAAAAACAATTTTAGATGCATCTTTATGAATCCGTTTGATTTCATCTGTCCTGTTTTGTCCAAAAAATGCAGCTGAGATCTCTTGACTGGAGACCTGTCTAGGTGTCTCTGTGATGGACTGGAGACCTGTCCAGGTGTCTGTGATGGACTGGAGACCTGTCCAGGTGTCTCTGTGATGGACTGGAGACCTGTCCAGGTGTCTTCAGTGAAGCCAAAGTTATTTCGAGTGATCAACAAGAAAAAGCAGGTTATAATTTTTTTTCTGCTGCTGCTTTTTTTTGTAGACTTTTCACTTCAGGAAGTGAGCAGCTGTGTGGAGTTACAGGAGCTGCAAGTTGACGTGGCAGAAGGAATTCTACAACATCTAAATCGTTTACACAGCACTGAAATGGTAATATATTAATTAATGTTTCTAATAATTATTCAACATTAATTTATAGTTTAAAAAATTAGTCCCTTTTAAAATATTTAGATGTTTATTCTAACATACATGTATTGTATTAGTTAGAAAATTAGAAAGAGTCAGTCATTTTGTACTGTTGGTTGAAGATTATTATTGTTTAATCTGATTGTTGGAAAAAGGGGCAGATATAATATGATTCATTCTTCTTTCTGCTACCTTTCATTTTTTTAATATATTTTGTACATTATCATTTATGTGATTGTCTTGTATTGTTTCTTTTGTAAAAAAAATGAACAAATTTAATAAACATAAACAAACATAAACATATGTTCTGAAATTTTTAACTACCGGTAGTTTTTATTTGTGTATTTTTGTCCATTAAGTTTTTTTATTTTGTTGTAAATTTACATTTATTTAAAATAAAAACAATTTTAGATGCATCTTTATGAATCCGTTTGATTTCATCTGTCCTGTTTTGTCCAAAAAATGCAGCTGAGATCTCTTGACTGGAGACCTGTCCAGGTGTCTCTGTGATGGACTGGAGACCTGTCCAGGTGTCTCTGTGATGGACTGGAGACCTGTCCAGGTGTCTCTGTGATGGACTGGAGACCTGTCCAGGTGTCTCTGTGATGGACTGGAGACCTGTCCAGGTGTCTCTGTGATGGACTGGAGACCTGTCCAGGTGTCTCTGTGATGGACTGGAGACCTGTCCAGGTGTCTCTGTGATGGACTGGAGACCTGTCCAGGTGTCTCTGTGATGGACTGGAGACCTGTCCAGGTGTCTCTGTGATGGACTGGAGACCTGTCCAGGTGTCTCTGTGATGGACTGGAGACCTGTCCAGGTGTTTCTGTGATGGACTGGAGACCTGTCCAGGTGTCTCTGTGATGGACTGGAGACCTGTCCAGGTGTCTCTGTGATGGACTGGAAACCTGTCAATTCAAACAATAAATGATATTCACCCAAAAAATTTTAAATCATAAAAATACTTTATTACTGGTATATATACTGTATATAAAAAAGCCCCGCTTTTCTGTTCAAGGTGTTGGATGATGTGATCAAATCTCCCTACCCGTCATCTGAATCCACTGACACGTCTGTTTGTTCAACTCTTCTTGCCCATGGAGAACTAAAACAACAGAAACGATGAGGGAGAACGCAACCCTGATGTTAAAGTGAAAACAAGCTAATTCAAACTATGAGAATAAACATTTTGTGATGCTTCATTTGAGTGTTGTCTTTTTTAAGGCTACAAAATAAAATAAAAATGTTTTATGGTGACATGTTTAGAAAAAAAAGTAAACCAACATCCTTTTGACTTGTGCAGTTTTTATTAAAATTGTTAAAAATTTGTTTTTGATGAAATCTTATCGAATCTGCATGTGGTGCCAAAATTAATGCTTGTATATTTTTAACTAGTTTTATTTGTGTATTTTTATCCATCAAGATTTTTTTATTTTGTTGTAAATTTACATTTATTTAAAACAATAACAATTTTAGATGCATCTTTATAAATCCGTTTGATTTCATCTGTCCTGTTTGGTCCAAAAAATGCAGCTGAGGTGTCTTGACTGGAGACCTGTTATTGTTCATATATTTATTGTAGAGTGCTGTTTATTTAAAATATCATCCAAATGGGTCACTTTTATTTATTACTACAATACAATACAAACGTATTTTTTGGCACATTTTCAAAAATAAACATTTTGTAAGTCTTTATTTTGTATTATTTTGTTTTTGTACCGAAAATTAACCGAACCGAACCCTCCTTGTAATTGAAACAAACCGAAATGTGATTTTAGCGTACCATTTTCATTCAACCTTTATTTATACAGGCTAGCCTCGTTGAGTCACGGGGACTCATTTACAAGAGGGACCTGTCTCACTCACACCAAACAACCATCCACTCTCACACTCACACCTAGGGTCAATTTAGGGCCAGTTTACACGGCGCGTATTTTGAGTGTAACCGCTACTTTCTCTTTGCGACTTTGCTTATCGCCTACACGACGCTGCTGGCCCCCCTCGATGACACCGATACTTTTCTGACCCTGCTCTCAAGGTGGAAGTTTTTCGCTGACCCCCCGTTGATAATGTAAACATCTCCCGTGGAGCTTTTGTTTGAACACATGCACGCAGCACGCACGCGCAGACAGCCGGCATTTTAACAATGGCGGTGGACTGGACAGTGGACACACGCACCACTTTCTGAACTATAGCTGATGGAATATATTTTGATTCTCATATTTAATTATTCTACACCTTACCTGCATCTGTGTTGGAAGAGAGCAGCTGCCTGGATCCAGTTGTCTGTTAACGAGGCAGTCGGACATTTCACGTGTCACGCTGCACTATAACATACTAAATGTGCTATATATTAACAGTTTAACAATAATAAACAGTATTTATGTTAGCGTGGGAGATATTTACATTTATCTGAGCTAAATGAAGCTATCTGGACTCGTTACGTCATGCCTAACATGCTGCATGTTGAAAATGAAGACACCAGGTTGATTTTTAATTTATTTATTTATTCAACACCACAAACTCATGTCACAAACACTGAGAATTAAATTGAACACTTTTAAAAACACGTTAACCGAACTTTAATGAACTGGACTCTGTTGTTCATCCTGGTGGACACTGGACCCACATCCGAACCGCCGGTCCGCTTCGTGGAACAGCTTCGACCTCGCAGGAAAAAAATAAAAATAAAACCTCAGTTGGTTGTTCTGTGATCGAACTAAACACAAGGAAACATTATTAAGAACATGGTTTACCTTGTAGCCCTGCTGTAAATCAGCTGATTCTCACGGACTAAAGTCAGACATGTTGACTCGGTTCTGGTTCTGCTCAGCAACTGGTGCGCAGATGAAGCGGCCCCACTCGGTGTCCGATCTGTTGACTCTTATCCAAATTCCAGCTTTAACTTGTTGTTAACTTGTTGACAACAACTTGTAGTTTAGCTGAACTTTTAGCCAGAGAGGAAAACAGGCTGCCTCGTGTGCTCTGTTTGTTTACCTCAGGCAGCAGTGGCACGCGTGCGCAGTAGTGAAGGTTCCAAAAATCACAGCGCCATCTAATGGCCCAGCATGGTAACTACAGTAAATTCATGAGTACGGGGGGTGGGGGGGAGAGAGTCGTATCCACAGAATTCGCCCATGTCAACGCAAAACTTTCAACCTAATTAACATACCCAAAAGTTGCGTTTCCCCCACACAGTGTCCGTGTAAACAGGGCCTTAGAGTCACCAATCAGCCTAACAAGCATGTTTTTTGGTCTGTGGGAGGAAACCGGAGTACCCGGAGGAAACCCACGCATGCACGGGGAGAACATGCAAACTCCACCCAGAAAGGCCCCGGACCGGGATTTGAACCGGCAACCTTCTCACTGAGAGGCAGCAGCTCTACCAGTTGTGCCACCGTGCTGCCCACCCGTTACACCCCTATAAGAAATTATATTTCTTTCTGAGTACCAGGCTTCGAAGATGCGCCACTTTTGTGCGTATAGAGACTGTGTTGACCCGGCACGGGCATTTTGTATGGTTTTCACCACATTCTCAGGCAGGCCCGAAGCCATCAGCCTGTCCTTTTTGACTAACAGGCTGGAATTAATTCCAGATCCTGGCCTAAGCAGCTGGACTGCGACTTCCTGTGTGAGTCTTTGAGGGTCAACCAAGTTGAAGAGTGGGCCTCCACGTTGATGTGTTAACATACTTCCCTGATCGAGTCTCCTCGAAGACAAATGAAGTCCATTAATTTTATTAGATTGAGTCGGAGCAGGAAAGCTACTGTTTCCCTCCGAAATAGGATTTGTTGGATTGAGGGGTTGCTGCTTCTGTAAACGAGCAGATCTCCTGATTCCAAATGTAGTCCCACCCAGTGGGATACTGTTGCGTGGGGCCAACTTTGACGCAGCTTTGTGAGGAAAAACACGTGTTGCTCTTCCACCGCTCGAGCGTTATGTGTCCTTCATGAATAATAAAGGAGCAGCAGCAACGTGTGAACTTGGGGATGGTCCTTTGTGACCGGCAGACTCAAGATAATTTGTCAATAAGGAGCCCAGTTTCCTTTCAAAGATAGGAGGAAAATTCTGGTTCGACTCTGATTCTTTTACACACACAGTAACATGATCACAGCCATTGCTTTGAGGGTGTGAAAATTGTGTCTGCCTTGGGGCATCCAACGTGCTCTCCTGTGGTGTGAACCTGTCACGTGTTCGTCTGGTTAGTGTATTAGCCGGCCCCTTGCTCATAATGGAGCGGGGGCTGGGACACGTGCCCTTTCCCACCTGTCTCCGCGAAAGGTGTAGGGTCTGTTCACAGACGCCTCTGGGTCTGTCTTCTGGAGACAGGTCCTGAGGCACCCTGCTGGGGCTTATTGAGTAGGCTGGCACCCCATGAGCCGTGAGGGAGGGGGATGTGCCCCCCCCTTTATGACGGCTGACAGGCCAGAGAGGCCCGTACTGTTGACATTATTTGTGTTGGTGTGTTTTTTTTTTTTTTCAATAAAACAGGGATGTGCTGTTTTATGAGTTTTATTTGTGCTTACGTGCAACGACATACATGATTTGATGTCACTCACAGCAGGGAGAACATGGTTTGTGCATGTAACAGAGTTATCAGCCATTTGTACTTTGCTACAAATAAAGTCTGAACAAGGTGTGAACACTCCCGTTACCGCGTGGGCGGGAGGCTGTCTAAAATGTAAACGTGAGCCTGGTTCATCAAGCACGTTTTTGACAAGTGTCCCGGCTCGCCGAGGAGACCCTATGCCTGCTCGCTTGGCGTGGGACAAACCTGTTTTTCTTCCATGCATGCTTGGAGCGAGATTGGCTCGGCGGGGGTCTTTGCCGAGGTTCCTCATTGTATGCTGTCCGCTTCTGCGGTGGCGCACGCCTCGTCGAGCGGTGCCGCGGCTGTGCAGGTCTGCCTCCAGCAGGCTCTCTGGGAGGGGTGAAACTCAGACGGGAAATGCCCACCCAAAGGGCTTCAGCCTGCCTGCGCCTTTGGTCCAGCTTGGTTTGGATTCGCTCCAAAGTCTGGCCAAAAAGTCCCTCCGCTTCTATCGAGTGGTGGAGAAAAGGCACCTTTTGTCCCTCCGGTAAATCCGTCAACGTCATCCACAGGTGGCGGATCGCGATGACCACTTCCGCCAAACCTCTGCCCTGAGCCACAGCAGCTGACCCCATCATGCGGAGAACAAAGTATGTTGCTCTGCGGGCTTCGTCCAGTAATTCGGCAGCAGCTTGCTTATCCGAGGTTTCCTGCAGTTGTTGGAGTTTTTCTGCGAGGTAAGCCTGCATCATCGCGGACGCGTTCATGGCGCGCGCCGCAAGTCCTTGAGCTCTGTAACACTTCTCGAGAAGCGACGCTGAGGCTCTGCAAGCTTTGCTAGGGAGAGTCGGTTTTGTTCCTGATGACTTGGGAGCTAGGTGGGATGCCAGCGTGTCCTTAATCTGAGACGCGTTGGCTAAACCCACTTGATTCATGCCTTTCACGTCGAGGAATTGTGAGAGAGGAAGGAGCATGGGCGCTCGCGTCTGAGGCCAGTTGCGGGTTTGTTCCGTGAGGAAGTCTGGGAATACGGGCATCCTTTGCCTCGTTGCAACCTGCCGTTTTGAATAAAAATAGTTCCCCGCCAGCCTCGTGACCTGTTAGCGAGGCGGGGGTTCTGGCCAGGGGATGTTCAGCGCGTCCGTTGCTCTGCAACACAGGTCGAACAGGGTCGGGATGGAGAAGTCCGTTTCAGGGAGTACAGGTACCGGGGGCCTGGAGAGGTCCTCTCCCGGATCCTCGATTTCGAGTTCTGGTTCCTCCGCTGAAAATTCGCCCGAGGCTGAGATGGAGATCTCGTCTTCATTCATCATGCCTCTGGTGTCGAACTTGACTGTTAGGTCCACCATGGGAGCAAGCGGGTCAGGGCTGTCGCCCCATTTGACGTGCATGCTGTCGTGTAGAGCCATGTGTTCGAGCTCTGGGGTCGGAGTGAGGGTCTCCGTGGTGTCTGGGTCCTATGGACAAGCTGAGCTTCCCATGGCCTTAGTCACAAGGTCCACCCGATGCCGCAGCACCACATCCAGCATCTGGCTGCAGTGTGGGCAAGAGTCGGGCATGTCCAGAGCTTGTCTTGCATGAAATATACTCAGGCAGACTGGACAGGCCTCATGGGTGTCCGTCGCTGTGAGGGCAAATCCACAGCTACTGGGACAGGCGAGGTTGGGCTTGCTGTCCCACTGGTTTTCCTTTGAAGTTTTGTCTTTCGCTTTCCCTTCTCCGGAGGCATGTCCGAGATAAGGCGAGCAAGACCTTCCAGAATCCTTTTTCTTCGTTGTTCAAGTGTCTCCTCCGTCGTGTCGCTTTCGCTGGCTAGCCCGCTAGTATGTTAGCCGGGGTAGCGGTTGTGGCGTATACACCGTTGAGCAAAGCAACCTGTAGAGAGGAGAGAAAAAGACTTTGAGGTTATGCCGTACGCAGGGAAAAATTATCTGTGCTCTCTGTGCAAGGAGCGAGCTCACCTCAAGTTGAGCGATGGAGCAGCAGAGAAGTCCCGCGAAGAGAGGTAGTTCAGGTTTTGCGAGGTGAAGTGCAAAAAGAGACAGTTGGAGGGGCGTCAGTCGCCTAAGTACCTAAAGGGCGGTACCTCTGGCGCGGGGTGACGCCCCCTGCTGTAAAAGGCGTGAATGTATTCCTTCAGGTAATCGCGCGGGGGCGCAATTCCCATAGCAAGTATGTTGCACCGAGAGACCGAACTGAAAGGGAACCAATAGGTTAGGTTGAAATGTAGTACATTGGTCGGGGCCCTGGGAAAGTTATTTTAAAGATAGCTGTACTAACAACTTACAGGAGATACAACTTACTGTTTGTGTTCAATTTAATGGCGGTGCCTCCACTTAACAGGAAATTGTGACTGTACACTTTTTTTAACCCACTAAGAATTTACTTCTGATAACTGTATGCGTATATTAAAGGTTCAGTCTGCAGTTTTTGGTAGAACGCAACACTTAGGACAATTTTCATCTGGGAAAGCATTCTGGTCCCTCCCCACTCAGAGCCATATGTGGCTCAGCTCGCTCTTGCTGTCGGTGAAATTCAGCTCTGCTTCCGAATGCTCCGCCTCCACTACATCTCAGCAGCTGTGAAGTTCTGTGATTATATGTTAATAAAACGTTGTAAAAAATAAAATAAAAACATGGAGTGCTGGTCCAGCACACCAGAACACCATGAAATCTGCAGAGCAACGCGCAGCCACGTTGAACCCGAGTTTAATTCGCTCGTGACAAATTCATTCATTTCCTCAATTCATTCATGGACTCAGCTGCGGAGGATGAAGCGATCACTTGACTTTTGGCAAAAAAACAAAAGAAAAGTCCAGATCAGGGATGAAGAAGGGGAAT
Source organism: Garcialebias charrua (assembly GCA_038048925.1). Classification (NCBI taxonomy): domain Eukaryota; kingdom Metazoa; phylum Chordata; class Actinopteri; order Cyprinodontiformes; family Rivulidae; genus Garcialebias; species Garcialebias charrua. The sequence goes on from JBBPBX010013728.1 coordinate 24,669, forward strand.
TTAATACATTTGTGTCACATACAAAACAGTTTTGCATCGCTTTGCAATTATTTCAACGAGAACCTGCGCGGCCGCTGCGGGCTGGGACGGGGGGGGGCGTGGGTTAGGAGCGTGAGAAGTGAGAAGCTCTGTTTTTATTGGCTGGTTAAAAACTCTGTTTTTATTGGCTGGTTAACGGCGGGTCACTGTGGCTTTTTTGAAATTCTTATTTACCACCTGGAGAAGCAAGGGGACTATAGTTTTTTTCAGAGATTACTTTGTCTAACATCAGCCTGTCAGGAGATAGTGACAGAGTGAAGAAATATGTTAAAAATATATTTTTAGACAACTTTTGGAATGCAAAAAAAGAAAAGAAAAG
>JBBPBX010013728.1:26182-47863 GCA_038048925.1 Garcialebias charrua
TATTTATGGCTGTAATGAAAGTATGATAGTTTTAAATTGGGATTTTAAGTGGCAATAGCATGCATACATGGTTGTACATAATTAATGTTTTACACCATTGATATAATGAAAAGGTGTGTTTGTTTATACAGTCAAAAGGAAACACTTATAACATATTACAGTACATTTAATCACAAATACAAACATGATGCCTGGTGTCATCCTGGATCTTTTGCTGTTTACCCAAATGCTTTGTTGCTTTAAACTTTGGAAAAATATCTAAAACAACAAGCAACAAAGAAATACGTTCTTCAATGTAAACTGAAATGTATGCTGGAATTTTAGTAAAATATAAATATGCAATCAAATAATACTTTACGTTGTGTTATTAAGGGACAGCAAAGAAACGCAGTACTTTCTCCTTTGTCCCTCAGAGCGATCACATTAAGTCTGAATAAAATGGGGCATAATTACTGTGAATTAGTAATTGTTTATTAACTTTGACTATTTAAACAAAATTCAAAATCATGAAAGAGATGCAAAACACATACAACAATTTGTTATAAGATTTGGATGTAATATAAACAGCTCTTGTACATTTAATTGATGGGGGCTTGGAATAAAGATGTTCAAAGGACATACTTTCGATTTTAATTAAGGATAAGTGCTGTTTCTGAGTTTTCCTGGTCTGTTTCATTTAGCAATGTTCATTCATTCAACCTTTATTTATACAGGCTAGCCTCGTTGAGTCACGGGGACTCATTTACAAGAGGGACCTGTCTCACTCACACCAAACAACCATCCACTCTCACACTCAAACCTAGGGTCAATTTAGAGTCACCAATCAGCCTAACAAGCATGTTTTTTGGTCTGTGGGAGGAAACCGGAGTAACCGGAGGAAACCCACGCATGCACGGGGAGAACATGCAAACTCCACTCAGAAAGGCCCCGGACCGGGATTTGAACCGGCAACCTTCTCGCTGAGAGGCAGCAGCTCTACCAGTTGCCTCAGTTGTGCACATGAAAATAATTATTCCCTTGTATTGATGATTTAATAACTAAACTGGACATTTAAATTGATTTGTAAGTAACAAACTGTAAGTTTCAAAATGGCTAAACAGAAATTACTTTGTGTTATCTTGAAATACAGCAGCTCAAAGATCCAGCAGATCTTTTTAGTTTTTTTTTTTAATTATTATTATTTTTTTAACAGTGCTATGGATAGCTAAGGCTTAAATGTATTAGTTTTTTGTGAAGGAAACAAATTTTGACAAAAATACAAACTTTATGAGCCCGTTATTAAAGCTAAATTTAAATAGGACAAAGTCCGATTGCGCTCCCATGTTTGTTTAGTTTTTGATAAATCACTGTTTTACATAGAAGAAACTGCTCCTGGAGCTGCAGTGTTTGTTAAATTTGTAATATTGTGCTGATTGAAGAAAATATATAAATGACCTCAATCAGTTTTGCAGACCTTAATACTTTCCTCAGGGATGAACTGATTATTTATTCAAATAAAAATGTACCTGTGTTCAGACAACATGGTGTCAGAACATGGTGTTGCTGCATTTTCAACACCTGAGTGACAAACTTGATGTAGTTCTCACAGCTAAATGAACTGAAATGGAATCCTGAGGCAAATGTACTGGTTATTATTCTGTCCTTTCGTCTGCATCAGTTTTAATTTGAGCAGCTCTGAGAGCATGCTCAGACACAACAACACCAATCTTAGGTTCAATTTAGGATAAGCAAAGTTTTTCATCAGACTGGAAGTTGAATAACATTTTAACGTTTCACTTTAGACGATTAAACATGCATTAAAGTGTAACATTTGAGGAATGTGCTTAATACAGATATGGATCAGCTGTAAAATTACATCAACTCATCACCAAAACACCAACCAATCTGCTTAACCTATAAAGTTTGAAGTAGCAGCTGCAATTCAAACTAAATTATTTTATTAAAATTATGTTCACTTTTTTTAATTGTATTTTTATCTGTTTTTGTTTGTTTGTTTGTTTTTTTATTATTTTGAATCCACGCTCATCTGTCTTCTGAGGCCCTCCTGCAGATTCTACACTCTCATTTCTTGAAATCAGTGTGTGCGTGCATCTGCGTTATGACTAATTGTTTAAATTTGGGAGTTTGCAAAATTATTTGGCAGTGCGTTAGCAACAATCTTGCTGAGTGTGTGTGTGTGTGTGTGTGTGTGTGTGTGTGTGCGTGTGTGTGTGTGTGTGTGTGTGTGTGTGTGTGCTGTCGAGGGACATTTTGGGGGGATTTGTGCTGCAGGTGCATTCTGTTTGTGTGTTCTAACTTTGTCAAGCATTTATCTCTCTGTATGTCCGTGTGTGTGTGTGTGTGCGTGCGTGCGTGCGTGCCTGCGTGCGTGTGTGCGTGCGTGCGTGTGAGTAAGTTTCAACTTATTTATCCCTGGTGGTCCCACAAATAGCTGATACAAATTACATCCCAACTTCAGCCCTGTATGTTTCTCTGTGTGTGTGTATATGTGTGTGTGTGTGTGGTGCACATATAGGCATTCTTGGTTAAAATTACTTTTCTTCGCTGCGCTTGACGTTTCCCTACACTCGTTTTTTTTCTTATCCTCCCTTCAGGTTTGCTGTGCTCCGTGCCTTGATACTGTAAGCCCTATTTACATTCAGAGCAGGCCTGAATCCCCCAGGTGTCCCAAAGTTGTCCAGCGTGTTGCCTTGACCGAGACAAGCGATGCTTTATGTGGTGGCTCTGTCCAGGCTTTTTTTAAGCACTCGGTTTGTCCTGGATAGTATTTTCTCCCTCTCTTTGTTTTCTGAGTTTTGAACATCACATCACACTATTTGATTGATTGAATATTTTATATATTTTTTTTTTTTTGCTATTATAAACAAAGTTCCTAAAGAGAAAAAAATGAATATAGTTATGGAGATGACAATTTCCACTGACAGGCAGATATACCAGTATAGCTTGAGGTTCAAGGTGACTTGTCATTTGCATCACATGTGGTGCATGAGGTGGAATGAAATTGTGTACTCAGGGCCCCAGTTAAACCCAAAAATAGCAATAATATAAAGTATAAAAAAGAAACAGTAGACATGGGTGCTAAAAAATAATAATGTAATATAATATGGTCTATTAAACAGCAGCCCGAACATGAGTCTGTTGTGAGATGGGTAGGAATGCAGCAGCTTATAAGGTAAGAAATCAGCAACATGGATAATCAGCAGCACAGACAAAACGTCAAATCTCCAATTAAAGTGTCACAGTGATTTTCCTGGATAAGGATTTATGAGTCTAACAGCTTCATGTACATTCTGTGTACATAATCTCGTTTTCAACACATGTACTACATGCGGTGCAAATGACAATAAATTCTCTCTGACTCTCTGACTCTGACTCTTCATGGTAGAAGCAGTTCCTCAGTCTAGTGGTTCTACGCTTAGTGCTCCTCAACCTCCTTCCTGAGGGGAGCGGAGCAAACCGTGTGTGTGCTGGGTGAGTGGGGTCCTTCATGATGCAGGTGCACCCTCTTCCTGCATCTGGAGGTGTAGATGTCTGTGATGGTGGGGAGGCTGACTCCCAACAGACTTCTTTGCAGCCTTCGCCACTCTCTGCAAAGCTTTTTGCTCTCCAGCTGTGCAGCCCCCATGCTGCACGTTGATGTTGGAGCACAGGATGCTCTCCACTGCACCTCATAGACCATAGAAAAACATATTTTTCCCCATTGGAAAGTAAAAACCCTCAGAGCATCTCACCAGTTAGGACTGTCACCTCATATGTACAAGCTCTCAAGTTCAGTGTGGAGTTTGAATGTTTGTCGGGCAAATCAAAACTGATCCCAGTTGTAAGTGTGTGGTTGTTTGTCTTTTTTGGCCCCATAATGGACCAGCAACCTGTCAAGAACATCTGGAATTACCCCGCCTCTTGCTTGTTGATAGCCGAGATCCCAAACATGATTTAGCTGATAATAGATGGTTAGATTGGGGATAAGTAATAATCAGTCAGCTCTCATTGACATTGTTTTATTTTCTTCTCGTTTCACAAACTGGGTGTGCTCTGACCACATTTAACCACTCCCAGCACCTCATACAAACACTTACATGTGCAAAACTTTAATTAAAATAAATAAAACTTTCCATGTCGTCAAAAGACCTTTATGCTTGTTTTCATACATGGGCTTTCAACTGAAATGTACCACCCACAACTAAAAGGTACAATCTGTTTGATTGACATCTTGCATTAGATGTTTGCTTTTTGGTGTTTTTTTTTATTTTCATTGAACTTATGTCAGTTCAATTCTTTCCACCTTCTTCAAAAGCTACAAGGGTTAGAAGTACCACACTGACAGTAAAATCACAGTGTCGTGGAGCTCTGTTTGGTCCTGAGGAAGCTCCTGTCTCCAGACCACCAACGTGCATTTCAGAGATCAACCACTGAAACTGATTTACCTCCAAATTTATTTGAAGCATCGTTCTCCTCTTCCCTCTTTTCTTGTTCCTTTCATTATCCTACATCACTTTACCTTAGTTTTATTCTTTGATTTTCAGACTGTAGGTTTCCTATTGAACAAGAGGTAAAGTTGGTTTATAGCTCTATAACTGCTGCGCTTTACTAATTAAGGCGTACATGGGACACAGCACAACACATTGGGTGCTTCTGTAGAATCAAGCAACTCAAATCTATAATAAAATGTTAAAAGAGGTCAACCAAGGTTAAAATATGTACCTAAAAGTAAGCATTTTTGAAAAATGGATTTGAAGATGCATGTGCACAGACACTTTTACACTACTAAAGCATGCACCACATGCACAAGAGAGGACATCTTTGCTGCTTCTGGCCCAGATTCAAGTCGGATTCATTCTATTGCATTACTCACTCTCCTCATTACTGTTCACGTTAAGTTCCAAAAATGAGGAGACAAGGTTTGCAGAATGTGCATGTCAGATGGCATTGTTGGTTGCATAGTGCACAGAAGTAGGTTCAAAAGAAACAAAAATTTGATTGGGGAAGTAGAAAGCGGCCATCTGCTTTGACCAGCTGGGTTTGAGAGGAACAGATGCACAATGGCAGGTCAAGAATCACGTTAAGATAGAAATAGTATCAAATGAAAATGATTCGATTTGAACAATTAATTTAAGGAAATTAAGTCAATTTGTCCTCCAGTAGTCTAAGCTTAAGACAACATAGCAAGCCAACCCTAATTATAGGATTGATCAAAAAGGAAAGTCTTAAGCCCAGTCTTAAAACTGGACAATGTGTCAGCCTCACGGACAGAAACTGGAAGTTGGTTCCACAAGAAAGGAGCCTGATAACTGAAAGATCTTCCTCCCATTCTGCTTTTGGAAACTCTAGGAACCATTAAATGCATATTGACTGTCATCTTCAATGTCATTGTTATAGTCCAACATAATCTTGTATTAAAAAAGAAAGTTAAAGTGTTGTGATTGACTTTTAGCTACTAAAACTTCGTCTTAGCTCAGTTTCTACAAAAGTGAGGTACAGTATAGCATTTTTTGTGTGGCTAAAGTTCATTGTTAGTAATAGACCCCTTAAATTGGGGTGACCAAAAAAGTAATGAGCTGTAAATGTACAGCCTCCTTACTTAGGCTGCTACCCCCGCTGCTACCCCCACGACCCAACCCTGGATAAGCGGAAGGCAATGGATGGATGGATGGATGGATGATTACTAAATCCATCCTGAGTTTCACAAGTTAAACAGAGTTGACTCCAACAGTTAATGTCAACGTTTTAAACACATCTTGTGTAATCAGTTAGTAGTCAGAGTATAATTTCGATGTCAGTCTCAGCTACTACCCCTCAGTTTTACCTCAGTACAAACTGTGTAAGATTTAGTCATTACATGTTTGCTAAGATTGCTTTGCTATGGAAGCTAGCTTAATCAGGTTGACTCCAAACTTGAAACCTTTGTTGATGTTTACGCAATATTTACTTTCTGAAAAATGTATTGAAATGTGTTAGAGATTAACACGATATTTTACTAACTGTACAGACAAACAAACACATGCACAGACACTGGCAGAAACACTATCACTCTGCTTTTGCTTACGCCGTTGTGCCACAAAACCCTTGTAAAAATCATTTCATTGAGATAAATGCACATCCTACTGTGGTTCTCAGTGTGAGTATTGGTTTCTGATGATCCAGGCTTCCTGCTAAAACTGCACACAACCTTTGTCTTGGAGTTTGAAGTTCTAGAAACAATCAAATACAAAATACAAACATTTTGTTATTTTGTTTGTATTTTGTCAAAGTACATTTTGTTTGTATTTTGTCAAAATACAAACTTGGTTTAAACTCAATAATCTAGATAAAACTACTGTAATTACATGATATTCAGTATAAAAAAAAGAACTGTTGATGTTCCATTCAAAATTGAGGGTGTTGAGATTTGTAGAGTGAGTGAGGTGAAGTTTTTGGGTGTTATTATTGATGACAAACTGACATGGAAACATCACATAAATTCTGTAAGAATAAAAATAGCTAAAGCCATTGCAGTACTGTACAAAGTCAGATACTTATTAAATGATAAAGCTCTGTACAGTATTTGTTGTACAACACAATCATTGTTCCACGCTTAATTTACTGTATTGATGATTGTAAAACAATTACAAAGCCTATTTTTGTTTTACAGAAAAGAGCTGTAAGAATAATCACCAGAACGCATTATTGTCAGCCATCAAGCACATTTTTTTTATCAACTAAAGTTACTGAAGTTCCATGATTAGTAGCTTATAATGTTTTATCAGTTATGTACAGGGCTCAGAATAATGCACTACCTTTAAATATCCAAAGGCATTTTGTCAAAAGACAAAGTTGTTATAATCTTAAGGGGACAGAGATATTTATAAAACCAAAATTCAGAACTAGTTTGAAGGGACGGTCTACCTCAATCCAGGGAATTGGATTATGGAATGGTTTGGAGAATGAAGTTAAAAATGCTAAGTCAATGTTCACATTTAAGAAAATGATCAAAACTGAAATGTTAAAAATATATATATGAAGTAGCGTAATGTGTATGTATTAGTTAGAAACTTAGAAAGAGTTATTCATTTTGTATTGTTACTGGAATATTGTTATTGTTTGAATTGATTGTTTGAAAAAAAGGGGCAGATATAATAAGATTTTTTCTTCTGCTACCTTACATTTTTTTTATATTTTGTATGTTATCACTTATGGGATTGTTTTGTATTGTGTGTTTTTTATTTTTATGAACAAATAAATATACTATACTATACTATACTATACTATACTATACTATACTATACTATACTATACTATAAATAATCCCTGCTGAGTCCACATGTCATCAGCATTTATCACACCAACTTCTGACATAAATCTTATCCTCCAGGGAAACTATTTTTGATTAATAGACCTGAATGTTCAGTCTGGATTTTTTTCTGCCCCTTTATTTCTAAAGTTCTAGCGTTATTGTATATTAGATGTGTAGCAATGTTAGGTTTACATAAGAGCCATATGGTCTTCTCTTTCCCTCCAACACTTCCCCCTTTTGTGCTGCCTTTGTCCTCTTCTTCTACCTTTCTTTCTTAATCCTCAGCTACGTTCCATTTTAACCCCAGACTCCCTCTTCTACCTATTCCCTGCCCAGGTGACTAATGTTATGTCAGAACAATGGTCTATTGTGTTTTATTGAGCTGCCCACATTCAGCTCTTCGTCTCTTTCTTCATCTTTCCCTGCTTCAGTATGCCTTAATCTTCCTCTCCCCCTCTTTTCCTATTTTATAATCCCCTTTTGACAGTGCATACCATAGCTCTTTGTCAGATCTCCACCATCAGATCTCCAGGGGATGTTAAGGGAAAGGATGGATGGATGCATAATGACAGGGGTGGCTGGATACATCTAGTAAATAAACAGAAAACAAGAAACAGGAGCTAAAAAAATAGAACTGTAGAAAATACAGATATATTTTACGAAACGGGAATCCAACTATAGTGGAGTTATAGCTTTCAGCTATAAGACTTATTTAATAACACTGTTCATCTTTATAATCTTATTTCTAGGGTTTACATGAATGATCCTTGGTCAGTTGCCTACTTCCTAAACATTCTGTGTAGATCAATAAAACAGTAGGGTGAAAAAAGGTCTAGACTTTTAGAATGATAATTTTGGGAAAGGAAAGGGTACAGGATCAAAGAATAAACAGCAAAAGGTTCAACAGAGGAAAGGATAGTGTTGTGAATAATGGCTGCTCAGTGTTATGGCCTTAATCAATGCTTGATTAATATTAATTCCTTTAGCACTGGCAGAAGGCGGGGCTAACCCATCACTTCCTGCTGAGATTGATTGGAAAAAGGGCACCAAGGGCATGCTAACATAGCAACACACATGGGGTCTACTTTTCTGTGGCTCCCTCTCTTTCATAACACACACACACACACACACAGAGAGAAAGAAAGTGTGAACGAGAGAGAAAGAGAGAGAGACATGCAGAATCATTCATGCATCTTTTGTGCTAACGATAAGTATGAACTTTGGCGACCTCAGCTTGTGAAGCCCTCTGCATTTTAAGGTTATAAACACACATCAAATCAAAGTTGATCAATCTGAGGTCCAATTTTAACTTTCGAGCATCGTATGAATCAAATTAATTTCATCAGTTTTCACTTGTGCATTCTGAGTAAACTTAAAAAAAATCTCCAATGCTAATAGAAGTCAGAAACACTCTGTTTTTTTTATATTTATAAACAGCATGATGGCAATTCAATGTAAATGACAAGAAGTCAAAGGTGAGGATGTACAACTGCAGTGAAAATATCACAAAGTTGGTATCTTGATCTGATTTAAAAACTCAAGAATAGCTGAGGTCCACCAACTAAAATACAAACGTATTTTTTATACAGACCTTTATGGCTTAAATAATAGAATATTGTGTTGACAACTTCATTAAACAAATGCTTTGGTTATTTGAAGCAGTAGTTGGAATTATAATAAAAGGAGGACTAATAACTGTCTTCAAGCACCTTTTTTTTACCTGCCTCCTCAAATAGTGCAGCACTAAACACTTGTCAAATACTCATCTTTTATTCTACTTTTTTTCCCACCTTGTTTTTTTGTCTTGTCTGATTTTATAAAGGCCAAGATGTGCTTTTGAAAATTGACAGACAAGGTTGCTCATCCAGGTACGACAAGCTCTTGTGACCTTGGTGGGCAGTGACAGACAGCATTTAAAGATTTAGGAGTTTTTTTACTCTCTTGAGGTTGTATTTATTAGAGCATTTTTTACCATGGGGGCCTGCACTTTTATAGCTTATAAGCTTTACACTGATGCAAAGAGACAGATGCACTGCCAGAACAAACTGATACTGTTATTGGGCGAGCAGGGTGGTGAGAGCAGATCTATGTAAACATGACAAACATACATAACCCAGAGAAGAAGAAAAAAAAAAACAGTTTGCACAATTTTTCCACATGGGTGCTTCCACTTCACTTCAAACTTGGGTCGTTTACCAGAAGCCTGGGAGTTTGAGGGTTCTGTGCAGAATCTTAGCTGTTCCTATGACTCTGAGGTTGTTCATGAGCTCTGTTGGAGTCACTTCTTCAGTTGCATGTATGTCCCCCAAGATGATATTTCAAATGTAAAATCTTGTATTTCTTACCTTGATGCATGCTCAATTGTATTTCTTCTTTTTTTTTTTCTAAAATAAAAATAAAAACATAAATGCATAATTTAATGTATTGCTAGCTGTCGTTATTGGTTCTGATGTGGAAAGAGTAACAGAACGTCAAGTGAGACAGATCAAACTATTGAGCATGCATCAGGATATCAACCTCTAGTTCATGAATCTGCAACCAAGAAAATATATCAGGTATATCATGACTCAAGTTAATGTATCAGCTGAAAGTGGTCAGTGGCTCAGACAAGATTTTTCAATGTTGGCTCCTTTTGGTAACTGAGTGTAATGGCTTTAAGGGGGTCACAGCACTGAGTGCTCCAATGACCACTGGCACCACTGGAACCTTGACTCTCTACAACTTGTCTGTCCTCTTTCATCCATTATATTTCTAAAGCTTCTTGTGGTCATTGGATTTCTAAATTAATCAACATCTGTACATACATTTATATAAAAATGATGCTAAAGGGTTTCATGTCTTAACATGTACTGTAACAAGGTGTAGCATCCATCTATCCAAACCTTGACAAAGACAAATGTCTCCAGAGACACTATGTCTATCCTACCCACTACCTTTCTTGCTAATCTGAGACAGTTACTGGAATTCTGTTTTCCATCACAGGAAGTTTCTTTGCCATCCTTTCTCTGTGTGTGTTAAAATCTACAGCTTGGACCAGCCTGACATATTCACTATATGATGGTTAGGTTAGACTTTTTGTCTCCCAAAAGAAGATTTTGATCAAAGAGCTTCACTTGGCCTTATGGACAGAGACTGATCATCATAGCAATGAGGAAAGTAAGACCTTAGCAGAGCAGAACTTCAAACACATTATTTTATTTATGTAAAACAAGGTGTAACTCCTTAACAAAGGCTATTGTATACAGGTGGCCCCCGACTTACAAAGCCCTCGACTTACGAAGTTCTGACTTTACAAAGTTATCAAAATTAATAAAAATATGAAGAAAAAAAGTGTGTGTTTAAATGTTCTTGATTTCATGTATAGGCCTACAGCACTTTGTTGCAGCTGTGGTTGTTTTGAATGGCTTTATAAATAAAGTATTATTATAATAACATAATTTTTAAGCCAAATTAAAAAGTTTGCGGCAGTTTCCGCCAGTTTTCGCAGTGCCCGCGAGTTTAGCCATAGCCAGTTAGCTCCAGCCTCGTAGCTCCAGCCTTGACAGCCGGTTTTGTCCGATCAGAGGTTCCTGAGCTCGGATACATAATCTGGAGCTGAACGGTGGTTTTGTGGAGGAACGGATGGGCGAAGCAAAACGACACTGTTGACCGCGTGAAGCAGCAGACAGCGAGCTGGACTGGAGTAGCAACGAGCTAACATTCTAACAAGCCTTGCTGTAGGATGCACGGTTGGATGCTAACGCCCCATCGGGGGACATGGAGCCGACGGGCGGCGGCCGGGAGCTCGCCTCGATGTCCGCCTGGCAGCCTAAGATATTGTCTGGACACCGAGCTAACATGCAAAAACGTGGACAAACAACTGCAGCAGCCTTGGATGGGCTAATGCTAACGGGTGCTGCTAATGGCGGGGCTAACATGCTAACGCGGAGCAGCTTGTTTTGGATGGATGCCGCGGAGAAACGGCTTTCGGTAAGTTATTAACTCTTTTTCTGGCTCCAAATGTATGAAGTTAACAAGCAAACAGTCCTTCCTGTAAACAGTTTGGACCGCGTGAAGCAGTATGAAGCTGCAGAGGTCGGACGTGCAAGAGCTAACATGCAAAAAGACGGAGACAGGCTTGACCAGCTCAAAGTAAGAAATTACATTTTTATTTTTTAGCCCTGACTGTGTGTTTTTTGAGAATTATGTAGCTGTGTTAGAATAGGCGAAGTGCTTGGTAACTTGGTAACTGTTCATTACCGTACATGTACGTGTATCAGTGGCGGCTCGTGTGGTATATACAGGTGGTCCCCAACTTACGAATTTTCGACTTACGAAAGGTGCGTAGGAACGGAACTCGTTTGTAAGTCGGGGACGACCTGTATATATTTTCTGATACATTTTGAGAAGGGAGGTTTAATTACATTAAAGTATACAGTCAGGATACATCCACTGTAAGAAGGCCTCTGACTGGTTAAAAGTTGAGTGAGCAAGTCTTCTGGTGTCAGGTAAACGGAATACCAGGAGTTGAGCTTAGACAGCCGAGGAGAAAAGTTGGCTTGGGAGCAGCTGAGCTGAGAAGATGGAATTATGACCTCTCCAAGGCAGGACGAAAACATCTTCCTTCTGATGCGAGAACACTAAGTGACAACTTTGTTTGGATAATTTAATTCACGAATCTGAGATAAACTTACCTGAATTTTAACATTAAGATCTAAGAACCTTAGTCCAAAATGAATCTAAAACTTATTCTCAAAGTCTCCAGATTTATGTCATTTACTTTCTAAAATAATACTATTGGTTGTTTATTGATATTCCACATTTGCTATAATTTCCATGACATAATTCAAACTGAAAATAAATGTTAAGAATTGTATTTAAATTGTGGTTTCTTTGTGTTTTTCTTCAAGGGACAGGAATTAAGTTCGCTACAAGAACTTGTGTTTATATATGTTTGAGGTGAGGCCGGTCCAAGTTAAGTCAGCGTAAATACCTGTTAAAGGGTGCCTGGACCAGAAGTTTTTGATCTCTACCCCTACACAGAGGAAGAGTATAATGTGTCATTTATGAGTTACAGGCAGAGAGACAGTTCAGCTTATTTAATTCTCATATCATCATTTGATGAACACATGATTGAACACTACCAGACTTCAAATCTTTTAAATTGCTGGAAAACCATTGGTTATGGTTAGACAGCAATAAAGTGTCTTTGACAATAAATAAATACAGTAAATCTTGAAATAGGATTTCAAGGTGTTTTATTAAAAAGGAGTTCTACTGATTTTATTAAAAAGGAGTTCTACTGATTTTAAGCTACAATGACACAAGTCTTGTTTAAAAATAAAAATGAAATTTCTAATGTAAAACCCAAAATGGAGCAGCACAGGCCATTGGCTGTTCTTTAAAAGAGACAGTGTTGAATTGGACTGAATTGTTTAATTTTTGTTGACAGTGTACAGGTTAACACTTTTTTTTTTCAACGCAAAAGATGAATAGCTCAAATTTAAATACGCATGCAAATAATTAACAATAAACACATTCAATCAAAAATCTTATCAGGTTCCAGAACCCAAATGTAGACCAACAGGAGAACTGGACAGTTCCACTGGACAGAAGTGGAGAACTTAGAGGTAACAAATACCTGTACATTTATTTATTCATCAAGGCTGAGGTGGCAGCAAAACTTACATGGAGGGAAACAGAATATGAGCCTCGACAGGACAATAGATAAGGAGGAACACAGAGACACTGACGTACAGTATATGCAAACACTAACAACCAGATGATGACAAACACCTGGGAAAAAGACAATTAGGAACAGGTGGGAGTAACAGGAGTTGGAGCTGACCACATGGGGGAAAACATATAGAGAACACAAATCCTGGCAGATCTTTAAAATCAAAAATGATGTACTCGGCCCATGTCTTTGTTTTTATGCTCACTTTATTTTGCAGATCTGTCTGTTCTTACACACTTCTCCTATTTCTCTGTTAACCTGCCTTTTGTCCCTTTTTACATCCTCTTCTGTTCACTTCTTCTTATTCTAAACACTTCAGATGGTGTAAGCTTGAGCTGAATCTTATCTAAAGCACTTTTTAGAGAACATAAATGTTGATGAGAAAAAAAAAACGTTAGAAACATCATGTCTCAAAAGTTTAGATGAAGGAAATTATTTTTTTCTCTCTCTCTAAAACTAAACCCCACAGAGATGGATTAAAGTGTGTTGCTCTGTTTAATAATCTGACTGAATCTGAAAATATACGGCCATTAATTAAGTATGGTAATATTCCTATGTTTATTACATTATCACTGCAAGTATGCTATTTACTAGGTGTGGATGCATTTTAGAGTTTTAAAATGTAAAATAGTCTAAACTTCTTCTTCTATTAGAGAAATGGAAGAGGGGAAAAACAGGCTCAGGAATATGCATGTATGTGTCTGTACCGTGTGTGTGTTTCGGTGTGTATTTCTGTGTTTCAAGCTGCAGGAAGTGAGAAGGTGGAGGAAACTGTCTAGTCCAATGAAAGCTGGTATTGCTCAGAGCACTGCCATTTTTTAAGCTAACTAATAGCAGCCTGTTGGCCCTATAAATCACAGAAACAGAGATAAAAATGAAACCATCAGCAAGATGGAGAGGAGAGCACCGTGCCAGGACATCATTTTAATATAGCTGCATGTGTGTGGGACTTACGGGAGTATTTCTGCCTTCATGGGTGTGTACGAACGTGCATATTTGAGGTTTGTCTGTTTGTGTGCTTGTTGGTGTTTGTCTCTCCTGAAGGCTTAACTGGTTTTCTGCCAGAAACACATGATCAGTGTTGATGCTTCTTTTATTTGAACAACACCTGTTGGCTGCTCACTTTCATTCTCCCACAGAGTAATATTCTTACTGGAGTTCCTTCAATTGTTTTTTTTTTCTCAGCGAGATGGATTTGTTTCAGAAACAAGTGAGGAATGTGATAAAATACTATAAAACCTGTGGGGGATGTTAATTTCACTAGATTTTAATTTTGCTCAAACATTGAGGTTAACAGCTGATGGGTTACGTTTTTGACAATACTTAAATAAAAAATAAATCTTGGTAATTACATCCGCTCATTCTCAATCAGTTCATCTGGACAGTTTCTTTTTAGCAGAAACGTTTCACCCTCACTCCAGAGGGCTTCCTCAGTCAGAGTAGTCCAAAGCACACTGAAGTTAACCCACCAAGTAAGCAACTTATGTGGACCAACCAGTTTGCTGTAGCCAAGATGGTTTCTGGGGGCGTGTCCCTCGTCGACTCCTCCCAGGCAGGCAGACATGTCCAAAGTGGTTCAAGACAAGAAAGTTAATTCTCAATAGTCCAGGTATCAAATCCGCTCATTCTCAATCAGTTCATCTGGACAGTTTCTTTTTAGCAGAAACGTTTCTGCTAAAAAGAAACTGTCCAGATGAACTGATTGAGAATGAGCGGATTTGATACCTGGACTATTGAGAATTAACTTTCTTGTCTTGGTAATTACACTTTTAGTTTTTTTAATTAGCTCCACATGCAAAGATTGGAACAGTCATGAGGCTACTTCTTGAATTCCATACAAGCAGCCACATTTTGCTGCTGTTAAAATACATTTGTGTTTTTTTATTTATTTTACTTTTTTCAGCTGGACGAGCACCTTCTTATTTCTATCACTTGCTGCAAGCTGCATGTGGGATAACTGGTTAAACAGGAAAAGCAACAGAGAAGAGTTTGCAAGCAGGTTTGATCTGTAGGTTACTATGGTGCCATTATTTACATGAATGTCCCCTGCCAGCTTCTTAAAGATATTGAAATCTGTCTACTAGGGTCGAGCAGCGAGTCTCGAGAATCGATTGGAACTGGGACTAACGTTCTGGTTCTCCCGGAATCGTTCAAAAAAATTGTTTTCCAATTCCTAATTCTGATGACTAGTCTGCCACCCAGAAGAAGAAGCCACCCGCTGAGTAAAGTTCATAAAAAGTTAAAAGTTCATAGAATTGAAATTCAAGTAGAAATACAAATTATTTAATCTAGAAAAAACTCTGGCTAGCTAGCTTTTTTTTACTATGAAAACAATAGTTTTGTTTTTTAAACCAACTCTAAAAAGAATTGGAATTGAGAATCAAAAGGACCTGGAATCGAAATGATAAACTGGAATCGGAACTGGAATAGTTCAAACTCATACGATGCCCAACCCTACTGTCTACCATGGCGTGCCAAGATTCATAACTGGTAACTACTACCATCACTGTACTCCTTGGTCAGTTCATTATCTACACATAGGTTCTCACACTGATTCATTTTCATTTACAAATCCCTCCTTGGTCTGCGCCTACCTTCTTATATATCCTCCCACATGCCACGCCGTCAGTGCAGTTACAACATGCACTCTCAGGCCATCACTACCTGCAGTGTTCCCTCAGTGCGGAATGAACTTGCAAAAGGGCCTTTTCCTACTCAGCTCCTGTAACCTGTAACATCTTGCAACAAGAACAGAAGTTGTCCTTGATTTCTTTAAAGAGTTACAAACATTTGATAATGTCAATAGAAAAATCTAAGCAAATATGTTCTTGTTCTTAGTATTTCACCTTGTTTTACAGCACCCTGATTCTTTATTTTGTACACTATTTTAACTGCATTTTTACTGTAATTTATTGTTGTCATTGTTTACTGTTGTGTTGTCTGTACTTTATGTTCAGTCTGGAACAGGTCTCTCTTTTAAGAGACCCTGTGGCTCAATGAGGCTATAAATGAAGGTTGAATTGAACTGGAAAAAAAAGGTGCATGGACTTAAAAATGCTTGAAAGAAAGAAAAAAAACAGAAACTGTACTTGTATTTGTGTGTATGATGAATGTACTTCATGAACAACTCTTCTTCATGCACCATTCCTGCTTTATTTTGTTTCGTTTTTGTAGTTCCCTTTCAGTCATGTTCTCTCGGTGCAACATACTTGCTATGGGAATTGCGCCCCCGCGCGATTACCTGAAGGAATATACTCACGCCTTTACGGCAGGGGCGTCACCGCCGCACCAGAGGCCCCGCCCTCTGGGTATTTAGGCGGTGAGCGCCCCTCCATCTTCCTATTTTTTGTCCTTCACCTCGCTTAAACACCTGAACTTCGCGGGACTTCTCTGTTGTCGCATCGCTCGACTGAGGTGAGCTCGCTCCCTACACTGAGCGTACAGAGAATATTTTCCTGCGCACTGCTGGGCTGGCAAAAGCTAGTCCGGCGTTTTTCTACTCACCCTCAAAGTTTTTCTTCTTTTCCGCAGGTTTTCGCTCGACGACGCTAACTACGTCACAACCTGAAAGAACCTGCTAACCTTAGCAGGCTGTTGAGCGAAAGAAAAGACGACGGAGAAGACAACTTCGAAGAAAAGAATCAACTCAACGCTTCTCAGGACATGGCTCCAGAGAAGGGAAGACGAAAGACAAGGAGGAGAAAGACCAGGACGACGAGTCCTCGCTTGCGCCCTTGCCCCAATGGCTTTGGCCGATCCCTTTCGGCGACGGACACCCACGAGGCCTGTCCTGTCTGCCTGGGAATTCTGCATGCAAGGAAGGCGCTGGAACTCCCCGACTCTTGCCCTCACTGCCGTCGAATGTCGACCGCAGCGAGGAGACGACGGGTTGTCGCGCTGGCCAAATCCATGGCTAGAAGCGCGGCGCTCAAGGTCGCACGTCGGCTTCCCCCTGCTCCGGAACCCGATAACGTGGACCTTGGAATGCAACGGACGAGTCGGAGAGGACAAAATGTCAGATTCCTCGGGTGCCGCCAAGGACTCGACGTCTGAAATGTCCGACCTAGACGCCGATTTTGGTGACAGGGGAGAACTCATGAGTTCCTCCCAGAACCTGGCGCACATCCTCCCGGAACGGACCTGTTAGTACCGGCCCTGTTCGACTTGTGTCGTAAAGCAGCGGACGCTCTGCAGATCACGTGGCCGAGCCCGACGCCTCGCCAGCAGGCTACGAGGCTAGCAGGAAGCTACTTCCACGCGAAGCAACCTAGCAACGTCACAAAAGATGCCCATCTTTCCGGACTTCCTCACGGAGCTCAAACATTCCTGGGAGGATCCCGGAGCTTCTATCATGCTCCCATTGGCCCGGCTCCTCGACGTGGCGGGAATGGAAGCAGTAAGCCTCGACAGCACTCCCCCCATCGAGGAGACTCTGGCGGCTCACCTGGCCCCCGCCACCTCGGGAATGAAGCCTACACTGCCCAGCAGGGCCTGTCGCACTTCGGAGAAACTACTCGCAAAGTGCTACAAGGCTCAGGGCCTTGCGGCTCGCGCAATTAATGCATTAACCTTGGTGCAAGCGTACCTGGCGGAAAAGCTGCAGCATGTCCAGGTAGCAAAAGACAAACAGGCTGCATCGGAAGCCGTCGAGGAGGCCCGCCGAGCCTCGGACCTCGTGTTCCGCTTGATGGGGACAATAGCCATCTCCTAAGGCAAGGCAATGGCGGAAATGATTGTCGCCCAACGCCATCTTTGGCTCACCTTATCGGACCTCCCGGAAAACCAAAGGTCAACATTCCTCCAGCACCCAATCGACCCGACGGGGCTCTTCGGGGGGGCTCTTGAACGCGTCAAGACCAGACTGGAACAGAGGTGCAAACAGGCGGAAGCTCTCCGCGAGGGGTTGCCACGAAAGAACTTTATCCCCCGTAAAGAGAACACAAATGGTCCCACGCGGAAGAAACCCACAGGTGGCGGTAGAACCTTCCAAGGACAGCCGAGGATCTCGCCAGTCTCCCCAGGCGGGAAGCGGGCTCGGACCTGATGAAACATGACGAACCGACAATATTACAGGTTTATCCGCCCACATGGTATGGATACCTGATCCTTTGGGCCCAGTCTCCCCTCGTAAAAGACTACGAGGAACGAGCGGCATATGTGTGCGCACCAAACGCGACTCGACCATTGCATGTATAAACAAATTAAACACTGTTTCAAACATGTATAAAAATAAAAGTACCAAAGCACAGACTACCCTGGTTCTTGACTCGAGTCCCATTTTTATAAAACAACCATGTGGTCCAACTATGAACCGCAGCGAGACACGTGAGCCAGATCTCGCAATATCTCCTGTCGGGCCGACCAGCCTGTCCGGGGGAGGGCCAGAGGGGTCAAAGGTCACCCCTCTGGCTCTCAAACGTGACGGGTTACAACACAACATGCCATCCAGACTCAGTACACATGTGCAGGCCTGGGAGGCGTGCCTACCAAATGATTGGGTCATGACAACAATTCATCACGGACTCAAATTGCATTTCTCTAAGAGTCCACCCCGCTTCACAGGGGTGCTGATATCTCAGATCAACCCCGCACGTGCACACGTGCTAAGGGAGGAAATTTCAACCATGCTGCAAAATGGAGTGATTAGTTTGGTCTCTGGACACAAGCTGCTCTCCGGCCACTACAGCAAGTACTTCGTGGTGCCCAAAAAGGATCGTTCCCTGAGGCCAATTCTGGATCTCAGGACCCTCAACAAAAGGATTAAAACATTTAAGTTCAAGATGCTTACACTGCGACAAGTTCTCCAGTCTGTGAGACCTGGAGCCTACGCATGTACTATAGACTTAAAAGATACCTATTTCCATATAGGTGTTTGTAGGAAACACAGAAAATTCCTCCGCTTTGCTTTTGAAGGAATTGCTTATGAGTTCAAAGTGTAAAGGGGTTAATGAGGAGGTCAGTTTAATACTGACCTCCTTTTTACCTTAATTTACTTATTCAGATTGAATAGTAATTTCACGGATTCTCTTCTTTTTCAGTTTATTCAGTATTTCTGTGATCTTTATGATGGATAAATAAACAGAGCCATTAAGTGACAATGGACACGTTAACTTAGTTTGATATGTCAAAGAGACACTATCATTTATTTAAAATAAATCAACTAAATTAACACCATTACACTTGATTGACATGATTTCACTTTCTTTCAATTCAAATACGTCAGCACACTTAAATTTAACACAACAGACATAAATATTAGATGTTAAGCATATTTAGTCTGTGGGCTCTTTAACTTAAAAATATAGTTTCCAGCTTAGGTTGAGAGGGAAAAGAAATAGGAGGAAAGATTTAAGAAGAAAATTATCCTGAGCATGAGACCAGAGTGACACTTCCCATCAGACTTCTGCTAAAATCCAGGTACGTTTTGTAAACAGCTCCTTTACCTTTTGACGACCGCCCGGTAAGAGGGAAGACACCAGCCTTCAGATGCACAGAGTCCTTTAGTCCCAGCACGTCCAAAACTGGTTTTAGTTTACGTTTCAACGTCTCCTGGCTTCCGCGTTGGTCATCAGAGAATATGTCAGCTTCAGGCCTCTGACTTCAAGATAAACTTATTCCAGGAGGGAATAAACAAAGTTTTTGAGCTCGGCTTGTTCGAAGTAGACTCATAACAGCCTGTTATCAGTCCTTAGCTGAAGACGCCGGTCGTTAGCTCTTGACCACACGTGTCCAGCTCTTGGGAAAGTTCACATCTCTTTGGAAGTTCCCAGCAACTCTCTGGCGCGTTCTCGCACAGTTTAGAACTTAAAAGCAGGAACACAGAGAGGAGTTCACTTGCTTTATCAAACCCAAGGTTACAAGCCAGCAGCAGAGAGAAATGTTTAGGAAAAAAGACAGATAACGCTGGAGCCCTGCTCATCAGACTGTCTCTGAGTTTCTAAACAAAACCGTCCGGTCTCTGTGACCCGAAGGCTTCACCTTTAAACACAGCAGTGAAGACAGTAATTAACACATTTCAGAATAACACAGCATAAAAGCACATATCATGAAAATGAGAAAAGTTATTCTTGATTACATTAGAATAAAATCAAGATATAGAAATAGTCTCTTTTAGTGACTATATGTCCTCAGATTATAACTAATGGAATAATTGTGTTAAATGTCCTGCTTTACTGAGAGGTCAGTAAAGGTCATCACTGGACAGTTCAAAAGTACACAGGTGTCTTAAAAGTGGACAAGGTCATGTCCACTACAAAAGCTTTACCCTTCGGTCTAAAGACTACTCCACGTACATTTACAAAATGTCTGGATGCAGCTCTGACCCCTCTCAGGAATCAAGGACTCAGGGTCATGAACTACCTGGATGACCTGCTCATTCTGTCTGAAAGCAGAAAGCAGGCCCAGTCACAATCCTACAAGGTGATTTCTCACTTAGAGTCTCTTGGGTTTGTTATAAACCTGCAAAAGAGCAATTTAACTCTATCACGGGTTACCGTATTTCTGGGAGTACAAATCAACACAATTCAGTACAGGGCATGGCTCTCAAAGGAACGAGTTTCCTCGATTCGCTCTTGCCTGAGCAAACTTAAATTGGACCATCGGGTCCCTGCAAAAACCTACCAACGCCTTCTAGGCCTCTTGGCGGCAGCCATTCCATGTGTGCCACACACATTACTGAAAATGCGGCCCATGCAGCTATGGCTGAACCAACGGATACAGCCTAACCTACCTAGACAAACAGGGAAGGTTAGGATAAATTCAGAGTGCCTGGAGGCCCTGGAACCTTGGAGAAACGTGTCAGTTTTCACGGATGGGGTCTCACTAGGAAGGGTGTCATCTCGTGTGGTCATCACAACGGATGCCTCAAAAACAGGATGGGGGGCAATCTGTAGGAATCAGAATGCCCGCGACCTTTGGAACGAACAGGAAGCAAGATTAAACATCAACTTCATGGAATTGTTAGCCGTATTCCTGTCATTAAAATTTTTCTTCCACAAAGGTCTGATTGCTGGACAACACATTCTGGTGAAATCAGATAACAGGACCACAGTGTCCTTTATCAACAGAGAGGGAGGGACAAGGTCCCAGGCCCTCCTCCATCTGGCACAGAGGATGCTCACATGGTGTGCGCCAAGGATCCTGTCACTCAGGGCGACTCATGTCCCTGGTGAACTAAATTACGGAGCGGATGCCCTCTCGAGAGGTCCTCTGCTGGCGTCAGAATGGAGCCTGAATCCACGGATTGTGGAACAGGTATGGTCACGATTTGGCAGGGCCTCTGTGGACCTGTTCGCCTGCAGGGTTAGCTCACAATGTGACCTTTACTTCTCCTTGAGGGAAGTAGATGCCCCATTGGGTTTGGATGCTCTGGCACATGACTGGCCAGCGGGGGTACTTTACTATGCGTTTCCACCTGTCCCTCTGATCAGGGCGACACTGGAACGGGTACGTAAGGGAGCTTTTTCTTTGATCCTTATAGCCCCCAACTGGCCTCAGAAAACGTGGTTTCCAGAGCTGATTTCAATGCTATCTGGGATACCATGGCATTTGCCTTCTCATAGGGACCTCCTGACTCAGGCACATGGTGAACTATTTCACCTGCGTCCAGAGTTGTGGCAACTTTCAGTCTGGCCCTTGAAGGGGTTTGGCTGAGAGCCTAGGGCTTCGGTTGCTTTGTCCCAAAAAAAAAAAAATA
>JBBPBX010013729.1:8162-51936 GCA_038048925.1 Garcialebias charrua
GTTATTAATGCCTAAAATTATAAATGATTCATTTAAAAAATATATATTTCTTGGTTAACTACCCTTAAAAAGACGTCATACGATGCACTTGCATGTGGACTTATTGAGAAACCACATAAAATTAAGGTGGATAGAAGATTGCATCTACTAAACATTAGCATGTTAGCTTCATACCACATGCAAGGTGAGGTGAAACAGTCAAAAACACATAGTGTAAACATAACATTAAATATTTTGCAGCAAGTTGAGATAAAGACAGAGTAAAAGGATTTTATCTTAGCAGTTTGTGCTACATCTGTCCTTCTTTTAGACATCAGGAAATACAAATCCTTGCTGCATTGTTTTCTGAGAGGCATCCCTTCCACTACAGAGGGATGTTGTTGATCACAAATAATTTCTACACAGAAATTCATTCATTCAACCTTTATTCATCCAGGTTAATCCCATTGAGCCTCGGGGACTCATTTACAAGAGACCTTATTTTTTAACACAGTGACAACGGTGGAAAACAACGACAACAACCGACAATCATAAAAGAAGCATACTTTTTTTAACAAGTTAAAATAAAATGGCAACCAAAAGGACAGTTAACAGGCAAAAGTAGTGAAAACACAGGCAGATTGCAAGGCAATGTACAAAACTAAAAACTGGAACATGTCTGCATTGGTTCTTGCCAGGAACTTAACAGATGTTTGAAGCCACTTAGAGAGGTCAAGGTTGAGAACTTCAGATCTTTTTGTAAGATATTCCAGGAAACAGGAGCGGAGTGGGAGAATGCCATTTTGCCTAGTTCAGTCCTCACTGAGGGGACACTGCAGGTAATTATGTCCTGAGAGCGCACGCTGTAGCTGCACTACGCAGAGACATGTAGGAGGAGATGTATGAAGGCAGCAGACCAAGAAGTGATTTAAAGATGAAAATATACCAGTGGAAGAGTCTGTGAAGTTAATGATGTCCAGTTAACCAGTGAATACAGGGTGCAGTGGTGGGTACGATAATCACAGCCAGTTATGAATCTTAGTGTGTCGGGATTCACTCAGAGAGCATGATTAAAGCCCAGTGGTGCAGACAGAAACGCAGGGGGCAAGAAGTTATATAAAAATAAATACTTTAATACAGTAATAATAAACGAAAAGCTGTTGTGGCAGCAAAAACACTTACATGAACTGTAGCGAGAGACATGCAGGATTTATCAGACAATGCGGCGACAAAGGACAAGGCAGGCAGAGTATATATACACAGACAAGCTAAGACATAATTACAAACACCTGAGAACAATTAACTAGGGACACAGAGCAAGACTGGGAGACTAAACCTGAGACATAAAAATTAAACTAAGATGACAGTACTGGAGATTAAATTAAGAGTAAGTAAACATGGACTAAACTAGAATTATAGAACAGGACTGGAACAAGGGAAACTAATAAAACTAACATAGATCAGGAACTGACTGAGAAACAAACTTCACAAGGAGAACAGACAAGGACAGACCACAGGGTGGAGCCATCCTTACAGTAACCCCCCCCCCCTCAAGAGACGCCCCCAGGCGTCACCAGAAAGACACCCAAAAAAAACAGGGCGGGTGGAGGGAGGAACCGCAAGGACGGAGGGCACGAGAAAGACAAAGGGACACGAGGGAAACACAATGGCAAGCAACAAAAAAACGGTAGGAGGAGACCTGGGAGTAAACACGAAGACCAAACTGGGGGAACTAAACCCAAAGACCAGACCCAAGAAAAGCTAAGGGAAATAAACACAAAGACTATGCCTAAAACTGTGGAAACTAAACACAAAGACCAAACCTAAAAAATCGTCAAAAAACCAAAGAGGGTGACCAGGAGACCGACATCAGGCAATGGTCGGTCAGGCGGGCAGCCAGGAGGCCGTCCATCAGAGGCCACACGACGAGCAGTCTCAGGGGGACGGCCAGGAGGCCGTCCATCAGAGGCCACAAGCGAGGAGTCAGCATGAGGACGGCTATAGGCGGTGAGTCAGCGGGCGTCGAAGTGCAACGCAGAAAATCGTCTTCGGACGTCGAAGGGTCGAGCGCCGAGACGTCATCAGGCGTCGTTGAGTCGAGAGCAGACTCTTCCAAAGTCGACGAGACGAGTGTTGAGACGCCTGAAGGCGTCGAGACGAGAGTTGAGACGTTCGAAGGTGTTGAGATGAACGTTGAGGCGTCCGAAGGCGTCGAGACATCTGAAGGTGTCGAGACGAGCGTCAAGACGTCCGAAGGCGTAGATACGTCTGAAGGTGTTGAGACGAGTGTCGAGGCGTCTGAAGGCGTCGAGACGAGTGTCGAGGCGTCTGAAGGCGTTGAGGCAAGTGTTGAGGCGTCGAGATGAGTGTTGAGAGGTCTGAAGGTGCCGAGACGAGTGTTGAGACGTCTGAAGGCGTTGAGACGAGCGTTGAGATGTCAGGAGGTGCAGAGACGAGCGTTGAGACGTCAGGAGGCGTAGAGACGAGCGGTGAGACGTCTGGAGGTGTCGAGACGAGCGGTGAGATGTCTGGAGGTGTCGAGACGAGCGTTGAGATATCTGGAGGTGTCGAGACGAGAGTTGAGACGTCTGAAGGCGTAGATACGAGCGTTGAGACGTCTGAGACGTCTGGAGGCGTAGAGACGAGCATAGAGACGTCTGGCATAGAGACGTCTGGCATAGAGACGTCTGGCGTAGAGACGTCAAGCGAGGAAACATCAAGCGAGCAAACATCGAGAAAAGACGTCTGGCGTGGAGACGTCAAGCGTAGAGACGTCTGGCATAGATACGTCTGGCATAGATACAACTGGTGTAGAGATGTCTGGCATAGAGACGTCTGGCATAGAGACGTCCAACGAGGAGACATCAAGCGAGGAAACATCGAGCGAAGAGACGTCTGGCGTAGAGACGTCAAGCGAGGAAACATCAAGCGAGCAAACATCGAGCGAAGAGACATCGAGCGTAGAGGCATCTGGCGTAGAGGCGTCTGGCGTAGAGGCATCTGGCGTAGAGGCATCTGGCGTTGAGACGTCTGGCGTAGAGACGTCTGGCGTAGAGACGTCTGGCGTAGAGACGTCTGGCGTAGAGACGTCTGGCGTAGAGACGTCTGGCGTAAAGACGTCTGGCGCAGAGACGTCTGGCGCAGAGACGTCAAGCGAGGACACATCAAGTGAGCAAATATCGAGTGAAGAGACGTCTGGCGTGGAGACATCAAGCGAGGAAACATCGAGCGAGCAAACATCGAGCGAAGAGACGTCAAACGTAGAGACGTCAGGCTTACAGACGTCAGGCCTAGAGACGTCAGGCCTAGACGTCAGGCCGAGAGACGTCAGGCTTAGAGACGTCTGGCGTAGAGACGTCAGCAGTGTGGAGACCCTCAGTTGATGTTGAGGCATCAGCGGTGCGTGGACCCTCCATAGACGTGGAGACGTCGATGGCGCTGGGACCCTCTATTGAGGTTGAGGCGTTCGTTGCGCTGGGACCCTCTGTAGAGGTGGAGGCGTCCATTGCGCTGGGACCCTCTGGAACCCGCCGGAACAGCTGCGAGCGACAGTGAGGTGTTTGTCTCCACCCTTACCGGAAACCTAGGAGGTGAAGCAATGGAACTCGCCCCCACTGGAGCGTTAGAGTCGTACCCAAAATACTCGGATTTGCCGGACCGAGTCTGATCAGCTGACCAAGACGGAGGTGTAGGTGACCGCTTCCGGGTCTTCTTTTTGCCGCTTTTACGGCAGCTGAGAGACTGGAGAACAGGAAGAAAACACAGTTCGTCCTCATCCTCACCAGATGTCCATCCGGAAACGACGAGTGGACCTGGAGGAAGAGCCAAACTGGAGAAGGACGTCAGGCGGTCCTCGTGGAGCTGAAATCCACCACAGCGGAAGACGGTCTCGTCCCTCTGCGTGGACTCGAGGGAAAGGTAGGAGAATCGTTCTGTCCACTGGGCTTCTTTGAAGGTCGCCGCATACTGTCGGGATTCACTCAGAGAGCGTGATTAAAGCCCAGTGGTGCAGACAGAAACGCAGGGGGCAAGAAGTTATATAAAAATAAATACTTTAATAATAATAAACAAAAAGCTGTCGTGGCAGCAAAAACACTTACATGAACTGTAGTGAGAGACATACGGAATTTACCAGACGAGGCGGCGACAAAGGACAGACTGGCAGGCAGAGTATATATACACAGACAAGCTAAGACATAATTACAAACACCTGAGAACAATTAACTAGGGACACAGAGCAGGACTGGGAGACTAAACCTGAGACATAAAAATTAAACTAGGATGA
Organism: Garcialebias charrua; assembly: GCA_038048925.1. Lineage (NCBI taxonomy): Eukaryota > Metazoa > Chordata > Actinopteri > Cyprinodontiformes > Rivulidae > Garcialebias > Garcialebias charrua. The sequence goes on from JBBPBX010013729.1 coordinate 12,427, forward strand.
CAGTACTGGAGATTAAACTAAGAGTAAGTAAACATGGACTAAACTAGAATTATAGAACAGGACTGGAACAAGGGAAACTAATAAAACTAACATAGACCAGGAACTGACTGAGAGACAAACTTCACAAGGAGAATAGACAAGGACAGACCACAGGGTGGAGCCATCCTTACATAGTGCACCATGATAGGCAGCATCCAACATCTGCAGGGTGCTTGTAGGAGCGTTCATGTCACCGTGATCAATGGATGAAAGGAAAGTCACTGTTACAAGATGTTTCCTAGCATTCAGAGTTAGACAGGATCTGTTTCTGAAAAGAAACCCAGTTTAACTTTCCTTACTAGGTTTTCCACGTGGAGCTTAAAAGAGAGATGCGAGTCGACCAAGATACCCAAATGTTTATCAACAAACTCAATAGGGACACCATTTGAGGATAAAATCAAAGGTAGAACTGCTGGGACTGACTTCCTGTTTGAAGAAAGCATCCCTTTGGTTTTGTCGGTATCTAGAACAAGTTTGAGATGGAACAAATCTGACTGGATGATGTCAAAAGCAGATTACAAAAGCTGGAAAGCCTTAGCAACTGTTTTAGCTCGACAATAAACAACTGTGTCATCAGCATAGAAATGTAAGGATACATCGAGGATGTTCTGACCTATATTACCTATGTAGATTGTAAAAAGGGTGGGTCCTAGGACTTTGCCTTGTGGTACACCATTGTTGACAGTTAAACAACTGAAAAGCTTGTCGTACAGATTCCTGCAAACAGACTGCAGATCACAAGTTCTGTAAAGAAAAGTTAGTGAGTTCTGGGTGAATCTGGGGGCAGTTTTCCTCCCTAGAGCTGAGGTGACAGTAAGTGACGGAGCCTGACTGCAGGAGAGGATAATGTCATCATCTGCATGAACAGCTCAGCTAGGTTACTCATGCAAGTGCATGTGTGCGTGCGTGCACGTTAGATCAATGTGAGTGGGTCAGTTCATAGACACACACACACACACGTATCTGGCCGACCCATATTACTTCTCTGGATAATCCTGGAAATTAGAACAATTTAGAAGAAATGTAATTCTGAAGTCATTACTGTTGGTTTTCTGCAGCTCTGCATCCACACACATCCAAATATGGAGTCTAATGAGTGCCTTTGTTTTTATTTTTCCCTCTGCGTGTTGCTATTGTGAGGCTTTCTTACAGCTAATGCCTTCCTCCCTTCCTCTGCCCCACTTCTGTATACAGTATGTATTGCTGTGAGGAGACAAGATGCCCACCCATATATCTGCATCAAGAGCTGCAGAGTTTAGAGGTGAACTTGTGCTCTATACAAATCTGCAGCGCTGGGAGGAAATACAAAAGGAGGACTTTGGTCACTATGGAAACAGTGGGAATGGGAAGCAGCCATTTCTTATCACAGAGGAGGAAATGAGATGCAGAGCAGGAAGCAGAGAATCAATCCAACATTAAACTCCTTCCACCAGGAACAAGCAACCACAACAACTGGTATATTTCTATGCACCCCATAATATCTCTCATTCGTCCTGCTTTAACTTGTACAGACATGTCAGATCATTTTAATCAACTGATTAGATTTTATTTTCTGAGCCCACAGCTGTAATCATTATTTTATTTGTTTAATATATATATATATATACTGTATTGATAATTAAGACTGAAGTCAGCTTTTAGCAGCATCTGAGATGTTTCTAGTTAATTTAACCCTGTGTGGCTTTCAGTGGAGCTTTATTTTTCTTTAAGGGATTCATTAAAGTTGCATGAGGCACCCGGCAGGCATTTTCCAGTGACAGACAACAAAACGTTCTCAGCTCCTGTCGCCTCCTGGACAGAACTTTACAAGAACAAAACTCTGAACCGAACAGAAACAGAACGTTGCTTTAAAAAACTAATTATTTGTATAAGGGCATGTTGTAGCATCAGATGTACTTGTTTGACATCACTGTTAGTCAGCAACAACTGCATCTGAACAAACACACACACACACACACACACACAGCTGACGGTGACTGGACAATCCATAGTTGGGGCAAAATCAAACATATCAGCTGAGCAGTGACCTCAGAATATATTCTATAAATCTGGGTTTAAGTGATGATCCAGATCAGAGCACCAGATTAAAAGCATGATGTCATCCCAGTCCCACAATCCAAAGGTCCTCGTCTGACTTCATCTTTCTGAGTCTCTGTCTGCACGGAGCTGTCTTTACCTCAGCAGAATGACATCATCTGACAATCTTCAATTCCATTACAGTGGGTTTGTAGTTAGGATAAATTAAACGATTGCATTCCCTGTAAAAATGCAGTGGGAATGCTTATTCCAGAAGAACTTGCTAAAAAACTGCTGAAATTAGATTAAAAAAATATTCTGAAATGTAGCTGAAATAGAAGACCAAGCCTAAATTAGCAGAATAAAGCAGAAAGGACACATAATTGCTGAATTGGGTTGAAAGAAGCAGAAATTAGCACGGAAATTAGCTTTAGAAAAGCTGAAATTAGCAACAACAACAAAAAATTGTTGGAAAAGAAGTTTAAACAACCTGCAGGAAGCAACAGAACTTAAATGAGTTCAAAAAACAGAGAATCAGCTGAAAAAGCTCAAAATGGCATCAAAAGAGCTAAATGGTAGTTGAAAAAAGCATAAAAAGCTGAAATTAGCATAAAGAAGTTACAAAGGCTGAAAGTAGAGTAAATTAACATGAAAAACCTAAATTTACCTGAAAACAGCTGACATTAGCTAAAAAAAAAAATTAGCTGAAAAGTTGGAACAAGCTTTAAATGAGCAGAAGAAAGCAGAAAGAACATGTTTGGCCAATTAGGCTAAAAGAAGCAGAAATTAGCATAAAAACGTGGAAATTATCTGGGAAAGCTGAAATTAGCACACACACAAAAGCAGCTAAAAAGCAGATAAAATAATGTAAAGAAGCTTAAATAGCCAGAAGGAAGTGGAGAGAGCACTTTTTTTCTGAAATAGACTGAAAAAAGTTTAAATGAGTGCAAAAAAATGTGGAATTAGCCAAAAAACTAAAATTAGCATAAAAACAGCTAAAACAGCTGACATTAGCTAAAAAATTTTTTTACATTTTGTTGACAAGTTGGAACAAGCTTAAATGAGCAGAAGAAAGCAGAAAGAACACGTTTGGCCAATTAGGCTAAAAGAAGCAGAAATTAGCACGAAAACGTGGGAATTATCTGGAAAGGCTGAAATTAGCACACACACAAAAACAGCTAAAAAGCAGCTAAAATAACATAAAGAAGCTTAAATAGCCAGAAGGAAGTGGAGAGAGTCAAAAAAGGCATTCAATACAGAAACAACTGGACTTTATTTGTAACAGAAAACGTTTCACTTCCCATCCGGGAGCTTAATCAATTCAATGAGCAGGCTGTGAGGGAGAGAAGTTATAAACAGGCTGAGGTGACACGCACCAGCCTATGTAAATTGAAAGCTAACAAACACATACTTGAAATAACACATGTGACACATTCAAAGTTCAGCGTGTGAAAGCAGGGCTTACAGAAGACACACACACATCCTACTGTATGTAAATTGACAAATCACACCTCAACAGCAGGGACCTCTCAAAGTCCTTGCCAGTCTAATTCACAAATGAGGCCCCTTTGTTCTCATCAGGTGCGGAACGTCTGGGAACCAGGTGTGAGGTGTGATTTGTCAATTTACATACAGTAGGATGTGTGTGTCTTCTGTAAGCCCTGCTTCCACACGCTGAACTTTGAATGAATTATCTCAAGTATGTGTTTGTTAGCTTTCAATTTACATAGGTTGGTGCGTGTCACCTCAGCCTGTTTATAACTTCACTCTCTCACAGTCTGCTCATTGAATTGATAAAGCTCCCCGGATGGGAAGCGAAACGTTTTCTGTAACAAATAAAGTCCAGTTGTTTCTGTATTGAACGCCTTTTATGATTTTATCATGTCCTGGACGACTGAGAATCTTCACCAGCACGAAGTGGAGAGAGCACTTTTTTTTCTGAATTAGACTGAAAAAAGTTTAAATGAGTGCAAAAAAAAAAAGTGGAATTAGCCAGAAAAACTAAAATCAGCATAAAAACAGCTAAATAGTAGTTGAAATAGCAGAAAATGCTGAAACTTGCACAAATAAGCTGAAAGGAGCATAACAAACTGTAATGAGCTGAAATACATTAGAAGAACCACAAAAATGTTGCAGTTAGCAGAAAGAATCGGAAAGGGTCACAAAACAGCTGAAAAACAGCTGAAAGAAGCCGAAAAAAGTGAAAGGAGCAGTAAAAGGTTGTAAACACATCTAAAGATTTGAAGGATGTAAAATGAGTTCAGTTCATTTGAGGAAATGTGGCAGAAAAGGCTAAAAAAAAAAAAAAAAGCTAAGAGTGCACCAATAAAAAAAAGTCATAGCACCCTTCTCCTGAACGAGCTGAATGTTAGATGATTTGTTGAAAGAACACAAAAATTGTGGAATGATAAAGATGCTGAAAGAAGAAAAATGGATGCTTCATAAACTAATTAATTTTCATCGGAGGCAGCTATAAAGACCAGCAACATACAGTGTCACCTTCACCACACAACCACGAGCTGCGTAACACTGACACAAACATCATGTGGATAACCCATATACAGCCTACAATAACAAGTGTTTGAAGGAGGATGGTTCTCTTCCCCCTGTGTGGTGATGAGTCGGCCAGGCCAGATGTGATGCAGCTGTGTGACAAAAGGCTTTGTTGCTCTGCTGCAGCAGCTCCTTCCTGCTGACAAATTCAAATCCACGTCAGACCATTGCCTGGACCAGCCCACCACCATCTTCAGCTGCATGGTGCTGAGCTGCACAGATGGAGGAGGAGGAGGAGGAGGAGGGAAGGAGCATCGTTCATTGTTGGAGGAAAAACGGATGATGGAGGAGGATGCTGGAGGTTTGCAGCAAAAACAAGACAAGTGCACACATCTACTATCCAGATGTAGAAACATAAATGATGACGCGCCCCACCCAGCCGTGGTGCATTTGTGTTTTGCATGCGCGTGTTAGTGTACCTGCAGAGCCGTGCGACGCGGACAGCAGCCACCGGACACTGGCGCGGGTTCGAGCCCGGCTGAAGTCGTACCGGTCCAGAGGGTTGATCTCCGGCACCGAGAAGGTTTTCTTCACGGCAGAGCCCGGAGAGTCCACCATGACGGAGGTGTGCCGCGAGGAGGACACCGAGGAGGAGGAGGAGGAGGAGGAGGAGGAGGAGGAGGAGACCCGCTGCTTCAAACTGGGAGAAACATGAAGAGAAATGTTTAAAGCCTTTCAGAGAATATTCAATATGTGAGCTGGTAGTGCTATACTGTATCTACTGTACAGTATATGGATATAGATAAATAATAAATAAATAAAAATCCACGACACCCACACTGTACAGCTCCCACTGCGTCATGCGCCAATGGAAAACACACTGAGTAAATATATATAGGCATATATTAAAGATGAACCTTTATGGTTTGGATTTCCCAGCAAATCCTTTCCAGGAGCTCTTAATGAACATCCTCCACTGGCGCTGCAGGCTCGGGGAAATCCCCTTGCAGTATCATGTCTGCGCCACACGAGGGCGCCTTCGAGCCAAGTGCACGTCAACATAATCAATTCAGTCACAACAGAAGTCGTGTCAGGGCACTGAACAAAAAAAACATCGTATGAAAACGATTGGGACAAATTTAGAGATATTTAAAATCAAATGGCTCTTTGAGCTTGACGGTCTGTTGGAATATCAAAAGTAGACTTTTCACACGTGCCAAGCACATCCAAAACAATCACTCCTCTATAAAATGAATATACTGTACATAATGCAAACATGACAATTTAAATGTATCATTTAATTATTAAATACACCATTAAATAAATAAATAAATAAATATACCTTTTAAATTATTTATTTCGTGGTTTATTTATTTATTTAATTTTGTTACATTCCGTCCCCCCCCCCCAGGAACACCAAATTGCTCAAAATTAAATAAACAAATAAAGCATTATGAAATAAGTATCTAAGCTCATTATTATGAAAAAAAAATCATTTTTATTCTTTCATTTCATAATTGTGTATTCATGATGGCTTATTTATTTCACAATGACGTTTTTCAGTATATGGTAAATGGTAAATGGAGCTTATTTATATAGCGCTTTCCAGCCCCCTGTGAGGAGCCCCAAAGCGCTTTACAATACCAGCCATCCACCCATTCATTCAGACATTCATACACCGGTAGTGGTAGCCTGCCTTGCAAGGCGCCATCCAGACCTACCGGGAGCAACTCGGGGTTAAGTGTCTTGCCCAGGGACACAACGACACATGGTGGGCGGATGCGGGATTCGAACCTCCAACCTTCCGATCAGGGGTCGACTGCCATTACCACTACACCACGGCCGCCCCCAGTCTAGTATAGAACAGGGGTCTGCAACCTTTAGGATCAAAAGAGCCATTTCTGCCCCTTTGTTCACTAGATTAAATGTGTCCAGAGCTGCAAAACTCACTGCAGTTGTCATTATCAACTGGTGGCCCATGGCCCACTCTAAGTTTGTTAGAGGGAGGTTTTCTGGCCAGTAGGCGTTCAGTTATAAAATTAAAAACGTCTAATAATTGTTAACATTTATTGATATTTTTCCATTTTGAGACAAAAGAAAAGACTGGATTCCATCCATCCATTATCTTTACTTGCTTTTTACTTTCTGGGTTGTGGGGGATCACTGGTGCTCAAATCCAGGTTGCAAGTCTATCGCAGAAGGCTGGATTCGTGTAAAAGAAAATATATACGGTATATCTTTTGTAAAACAAACAATGAACAGTTCAGGCGTATGTGTTGTCTTTTTAAATTGTGGAGAAATTGAATATCCTACTTTAAAGAAGGAAAAAAGCATAAAGTTAAAGGAGTACAATTTACTCTGTGTATTTGTACTAGTGTCCACATATTTGCAAATAAATGACAGAAAAACAGCTAAAACTAGTCATTTTTTGTTGTGGGTACAACATCCTATAAAATTCAGTTTTATGTTAGTTTTGGTCAAAGCTTGAAAGAGCCGCTGCGGAGGGACCAAAGAGCCACATGTGGCTCCAGAGCCGCAGGTTGCAGACCCCTGCAGTAGAATGACTTCAGCTGTCAATCAACGTCTGTGGGTTGTACCTGCGTGCAGTGGCTGGTTCAGGGGTGTTCCAAAGTGGGGCCCTCGAGCGAAAGTTGGCTCGCCAAGCTGTCCTCATTACTACTGTATATTAAAATTTCCTTTGATGAATTGTTGTTCTTACACTTATTGATTCCACCCACTGACTTTACTGTTAGTTGGCCTGACTACCATAATTTAACACGGATTACACAGTATACTGTACTGTATAGAGTAGATAGGCTAATTTATGTTTGTTTGGTTTTTGAATAATTTGAATAATTTATATTTTATATTTTATTTTGACAGACTTTCTACCATCCCTTGGCAGCTTCTTACCACTGAATAACATTTTCCTTTGACAGAACACACTTATGAATCCCACCAAGTGTTTAAAAGTAAATGACAAATATAAACTGGTTCCAGTGGTGTTTCTAGCCTCTTTTATATTTAAACTCAGCATCACTGGAAAAATAAAGAAACCATCATTAGGATTGTGAAAGGAAACTGTTCTCAAACCTTAGAATCACTAAAGTATTGAATAAATATGGAATAAATGGCGACAAGCTTAAGCGGGCCAATAAAATCTATGTTTTATTTATTTTATTTTTTGCATGAGACCCACCACCTGTCAATCAATCCAGTAAGCATGTCAGCAACTGACCAATCAGCAAGCTTGATTTGTCCTGAAGTGAACGCCCCTTACCTGCAGAGCTGCAGCTGTGTTTCATTATGATTGCTGTGCAGTCAGATACAGTATTAATAATAACAGAGTTTACATGTCTTGTTTCATGTTAATCTACTGTAATAAACCTTTTGTAAAATGCACCAGAATGCAGGAAATGACATCTACTTTAATCAAAATTCTCTGGGGGAGGACCGTTGGTTACGTATTGTAACCCCAGATTCTATGAGTATAAGCGCAGCCCTTTAAGGCCTTCGCTAGTGGGTGTATCCCTCCACGCACAGCGTGCACTGAAAAACTTTAGTCCACGCCTACCTGCTGTGGGTGGGTCCCACCGATCGTATAAATTACGGCGAGACCGACGGTCAATCAGCTCCCAAATAGCTTTTGTTCAGCCATTTAGGAACCAGTGAGGCCCAGGACTTAAAGGTCTGCGCTTATACTCATAGAATCTGGGGTTACAATACGTAACCAATGTTCTATTTCATATAAGCTTCGCCCTTTAAGGCCTTCGCTAATGGGTTAAAAAGCAGGGGGTAGTCTATGCCTCACTGGGTCCATCCAGACACCAACACGAAGCATCTGCTCGCACAAACTCATTTTATCACTCAACCCTCTGTGTGCGTAATTTTACGCGCTACATGCATAACAGCGCACCAGAGAAACAAGTGATCTCTGGTGAAGAAGGGCTGAGATAACAGACCTGCAAACCTGCAGCTGTGGGCTGAGACAGACACAGACCTGCTGCTAACAACAAAAACAATGAACAACGCAGGCCAATACTTCCTCACTCAGTCTTTTGTGTGCGTGATTGTGCATATCATGCGTAACAGCACACCAGAGACCCATGAATGAACTCTGAAGAGAGGAAAAAAGAACTGAGATAACAAGTCTGCTACTGAGAACAAAAACAGTGAGCAAAGCAGGACGACACTTCCTCACTCAGCCTTCTGTGTGCGTAATTACGCACTCCATGTGCAACAGCGCACCAGAGAGAATGAATGAACTCTGGTGAAGGACCAGAGGCTGAGAGAACAGACCTGTTGCTGATAGCAGGAACAGTGAGCAGAACAGGTCAACACTTCTTCGTGGTGAACATATCAGTAACAACAACAGTCATGAACTGTGACTGATAATAAAAAACATCTCACACTGCGTCTGCATACAGGCAGATAAGAGCTCAGGTTAAAACTCCATGGAAATTTAAATAATCATTCTGACAGAACCCTGAGAACAGAATGCGTCATGGAGAACGCAGAAGAATCACGTAAATAAAAACAAATGAATGAGCATGGCGATGACCACGCGGCCGCCGTGCAAATGTCCTCCACTGACATCCCTCCACGCAGAGCCGTGGATAAGGAGATCGCTCTCGTGGAATGAGCACAGAGATTTTCTGGCGGTTCCGTTCCAGATGATATATAAGCCTCCAAAATAGCCTCACACAGCCAGTGTGAAAGGCGCTGAGTGGACAGAGAGCATCCTGCTGAGCTGTCCCTGTAATGCACAAACAGGCGCTGAGAGCGGCGCAGTTCGACCGTGCACGCCACGTAACAGGAGAGCCCATGCACGGGACAGAGGAGGTGAGACGTTTCCTCTTCCTCAGTATTATGAGGAGGGGGATGAAACCTGTCCAGAGTAATCGTTCTCGATCTGAATGAACTGGTGATGCTTTTCGGGGTGAAAGCCGGATTAGGACGCAGCATGGCTGAGCTGCTGTCAGGCTGAATCCTGAGGCATGAAGGAGCAACAGAGAGAGCAGATAAATCACTCACTCTCTTAGCAGATGTCAGAGTCAATAGCAGGACTGTTTTAAAAGACAGAAATTTAAGTGGCACCTCATTTAAAGGCTCGAACGGAGCTTTAATCAGGGCACGTAACACCAATGTTAAATCCCACTGAGGGACGAGTGGGCGTGTCATAGGCCTGCGTCTCCGCATAGCTTTCAGAAAATGCTTAAAGGTGCACTCTGCAGTTTCTGTAGAACCGTAGCACTTGGAGAAAAAATTTCAACAGGGAAAGCATTCTGATCCCTCCCCCTCAGAGCCATATATGGCTCTGCTTTCCCCTTGCTCTCACTGAAATTCAGCTCAGCTTCCGAATGCTCCGCCTCCACTGCATGTCCTGTCAGCCGCTGCAAAGTTCTGTGTTTATATGTTAATAAAACGTTCTAAAAAATAAAATAAAAACATGGAGCGCTGGTCCAGCACACCAGAACACCATGAAATCTGCTGAGCCTCACGTAGCCACGTTGGACATGAGTTTAATTTGCTCGTGACAAATTCATTCATTTCCTCAATGTTTCTGTCATGAGTCAGCGGAGGAGGAAGCGATCACTTGACTTTTGGCAAAAAAACAAAAGAAAAGTCCAGATCAGGGATGAAGAAGGGGAATTTAATACATTTGTGTCACATACAAAACAGTTTTGCATCGCTTTGCAATCCTTTGAACGACAAAGTGCGCGGCCGCTGGGGCTGGGACAGGCAGGGGCGTAGGTTAGGAGCGTGAGAAGTGAGAAGCTCTGTTTTTATTGGCTGGTTAAAAACTCGGTTTTTATTGGCTGGTTAACGGCGGGTCACTGTGGCTTTTTAGAAATGCTTTTAGTAACACCTGGAGAAGCAAGGGGAATATAGTTTTTTTTTTAAGATTACTTTGTCTAACATCAGTCTGTCAGGAGATAGTGACAGAGTGAAGAAATATGTTAAACATATATTTTTAGAAAACTTACAGACTGCACTACAGAACTGCAGACTGCACCTTTAATCAGTGGGTAATTAAAAGCCGTTATGTCACCGAAACCTTCATGGCAGGAAGAAATAGCTGCAGCATAAGTTTTAATTGTATTGAAAGCTAAATTTCTGTCCATCAGTTGCTACAAAAATGATAGCACGCAACCTATCAGACATGAGGTGGCCTCCACGTCTTTCTCTGCGCACAAACGCTGAAAAACTGCCCACTTTGATGCGTAAAGTGCTGTGGTAGACGCAGCTGGTGCATCTTGGATTGTTGGTACCACATCTGGTGCGAGGCCCATGTTTTCTAGGCGGACCCGTTCAGCATCCAAACCCAGAGGTGCTGACCTATTTCCGGGTAGTTCTTGATCGCTCCTCCCGCCTGGACGCCTGGAGGAGCGCATCCTTCCTCCACAGGAGCTTCCACGACCGGCCCGACACCAGTTGCTGCAGGTTCGGAAACCATGAAGTGTTCTTTCGCTTGGGGGCCACGAGGATGACTGACAGCTCCTCTTCCCGGACTCGATCCAAGACACGTGGGATAAGCGTAAGCGGAGGGAACGCGTATAACAGCTTTTTGGGCCATGGACTATGCGCAAAAGCATCCACTCCTAGGGGTGGATCGTCCCATGGACTCAGCGAGAACCACAGCTGACACTGGGCGTTCTCCAGTGTAGTGAACAAATCTACCGCCGCCCACCCGAATCTGGTCCAGATCCAAGAGACCAGTTTGGGATGAAGGGTCCAGTCCCCGTGGTGAGGGCCGCCCCTCGACATTATGTCCGCCTCTCTGTTTAGGACACCGGAGATGTATACTGCTTTGATCAAGAGCAGGTGTTGTTGTGCCCAGTACAGCAGCTGTCTCGCAACATGCAGTAGCTGGGCTGATCGGACACCCTCCTGGAGATTGATGTGCTGCTGCTGCGACCTTGTTGTCTGTGTGAATCAGTACATGCTGATTCTGCAGCAGAGGGGCAAAGTGATGAATCACTTTTAACACTGTGAGCAGCTCGAGCATGTTTATGTGATAAGATGTGTGATCTGGCCACCGTGCTCCCACCGTCTGAGACAGACACGTTCTGCCCCAGCCTGACAGAGACGCGTCCGTGAACACCAAGACGTGTGACGTAGGTTTGCTGATGGGGACTCCCTCCGACAGAATGAGGGGTTTTTCCAAGTGACGTAGGTCGGTTCCCATGGAGAGGGGAACAGAGATCATCCGTCTCTTCTGACGCACAGGATCTATGCACAGGCGGACAAACCACCTCTGGATTTTTCTCATATGGAGCAAACCAAGTTTTACGACTATGTGGGCTGCTGACATCATTCCCAGGAGGCACATGACGGTCAGGGCTGTCACAACTTTGCGGGGTTTGACACGGCTGAGCTGAGCTGTCAGAGCGTCGGCTCTCTGCTGTGATAACCGGGCTCTCATTGTGATTGAGTTTAGCTCCACTCCCATATAAACAATCATCTGGGACAGGAGAACAGAGCTTTTGTCCCAGTTCACAGAAAAACCCAGGTTTAAAAGATGTTTTGCTAAAACTTTGGTCTGTGTGGTTGCTTCCTCTCTGGATCGGGCTAACAGGAGCAGGTCGTCCAGATAAAAGAGGATTCTCATTCCTGCCGTGCGTAAAGGCTGAATAGCCGTCTCCACGCATTTGGAGAATGTGCGTGGGGCCAGGGAGTAGCCGAAGGGCAGCCTGTTGTACTGATACGGGACCCCCTGGAAGGAGAAACGCAAAAACTTCCTGTGTTTTGGGATGATGGAGATATGGAAGTAAGCATCCCACAGATCTATAGAGGTGAACCAGTCATTCTGGTGAACATTCTCCAGCAGCAGTTTTATTGTCAGCATGTGGAACTGCCTCTCCATAATCGATTTGTTGAACATGGACAAATCAAGGATGGGTCTCATCCCTCCCATTTTTTGGGGCACTAGGAAGTAGCGAGAATAAAAGCCCGTGTTTTCCTCTCCGTCGGGGACTCTGGAGATTACATTTTTCACCAGGAGTTCCTGAACTTCTGACTGGTGGGAGGAGCTTTGTTCTGGATATGACATAACCATCTCTATAATCCCTCTGAAAGGTGGGAGTGAGCTACAAACTGTAGCGTATAACCCTTGCTTATCAGTTTGTTCATCCATTTGTCCAGTGAACACACTCGCCGACACTCTGCGTAACGCTCAGAGAGTGGGCGTGCGTGACTTTGTCGTGCCAGGGATGTCATGGACGTCAACCAGTTTAAAGCCCCTACCGCCGTCAACCGACTCGGTTCTGCTTGTCCAGGGGTGACCCAAGGGGGGTTCAGATCGAAAGGGCTGTCTGCACACCTCTGTGCTGCACTCAAGCTGCAGGCTTACGTCAGGACTTATGTGAGCTGGCGTGCACTGAGAGGGGGCGTTGACACTTTTGTGAGTGACACGCCGCTTCAGAGGTGGCTCATGCTGCCCTTGTTGTGCAACACGTTTTCTCCTGCTGCACTCAGGCTGCAGGCTCACGTCAGAACTGAGGTGAGCCGGCGTGCACTGAGGAGAGGCATTGGCACCTATGAGAGTGACATGCCGCTTCAGAGAAGGCTGCTGTTGCTGGCGTGGTATGACACATTCTCTCCTGTTGCGCGGTGAGCGAGCAGGAGCGGCAGAAAATAACACCGGTTCTGGCAGAGAGCGAGGGGTTTTCCCGGGCTCGATCTAGTTTTAACTGACATGACAGCCTTGTGACATGTTTCGAGCTGCAACGCCTCTTAAACAACTGTTTAGAGGAGGCCGGCTTGTTATTTGTGGGGAATGTGTGATGCAGAGAGGCTGCTGTAAGATCAGCTGATCTGAGAGGAAGGCTGAAAGCAGATGAGGAGAGGCAGACCGTGGACGCGGCGCAGAGGTTCAGTATGACGTCAGCAGCCTTGCAGAGAGAGCTTTTTGTCTCCTCTGGCAGGTCTGTTTCCTCCAGCCTCTTCAAAATGCTGCAGGCAGGCAGGGCGATATCATTGTTCGCAGCTGCCGCCTGAAACGAGCACTGGTAGGCTCTGTTTGAGAGCAGGATGGTTGTCTGGTCATGCTTCCCAGGAGGCACTGGTCTCTGGTCCATCCTGGGAGCTTTCCCGAACACCTCCGTAAGGCTTGGCTCCGGGGGGGGGGCGAGGGAAAACTCAGCTCAGTAAACCCCTCCACTTTGGTGATGGGAGTGAAGGTGGAAACGGGAGCTTTTAATTTGCCGGGCTCGGCTGCAGCCTCGTTCCAGTGTGACGTCACAGCTGGGAGACGAGGCCAGATGGGATCAGGGCGCCGGACTGCGGTGGAGCCAAACCTTCCCGCCAGATCATCCGATCGGGGCGGTGGAAGGGGAGGGACAAAATGGCCCTTCGTATCCGTAGCCTCCTGGATAATGGTGGGCAGCTCCATGAGGAGGACGCCAATGGCTAGTAGCGTGGTGGTCGCCAACCTGGGAAGAGCAAAAGGCGTTGAGCATCCGCTCGGCCGCCCCTCTTCCGTCACCACGCTCTCCAGGAGGGAGGGGGCAGCGGGGCTACTGCCATCATCACCGCCGCCGGGTGAACCATCCGATTCACCTGACTTGTTAAAGAAGGCGATTGCGTCGTCCAGCAGTGTTTCCTCCGCCATGTGCCACTCGTCATCTTCGATAGCCTTAAACAAGGCTGCACGTTTCTGCTTCTCCTCGGGAGGGAGGAGGCTACAGGGATGGCAGGTGCTGGCGTGCTCAGCATGGCTGGGACCCAGGCATCCTTCACAGCAGCGGCGGCCACCACTAGAGGGCGCTAGGGGCGCCGCCCCTCTGGAACCTGCAGCTCTTCACCATTTGAAGATTGAATTTTTTTTATAAAAATGAAATAATAAAATAAAAATATTTCGAAATGTATGCATATATGTTTTTAGTTGTGTAGGATAAATAATTTATGAGTAATGATGTTTGTTTCAAAAAACGTTTTCTGATTGTGACGTACTTCCGGTTCCCCCGCTGGGCGCCGCTAACGGCTTTTCCATTGAATCTAATTATAAACTAGCGCTAAGCGCATGCGCAGTTTATGTCCCATCTGTCCAAAACTATTGGACTGTACAGGTCGCATTTTCCGTCGCCCGGAGGCTTGGACTCGTCTCGTGTATCGCTGCGGTTCGTGTGTTTCCGGTTCGACTGCCGAGGAGGGGGGCCGGAGTGGGGGACCATCTCTGTACACAGTCAGAGCTGATCACACGCAACTAGCGACGTTGAACAGCAGTAATTATTAATGGTGCCTTTCTACACAGGTAAGCAAGTAATATTAAGTGAGTTTAATGAATCGCTACATGAGCAAAGTTTGAGCTGATCTCTCTGTGTGCGTGACGTGGTGTGTTGTGTTGCGGTCAGTCAACAGTAGCTAGCTACTAGCTGTGCTTATCTGTGGTGTATTGTACAACATTATAAAAGTTGCTAGTTATTATAAACCCGAATGTCTGAAGACGACTCCTGTCTGTCCATCTTCAGCTCATGTCATGAACTGTTTTACTCCTCAGTGTCTGTGTTAAAGGTTCAGTATGTAACATTTTTTATAAACATATTTCTTCACTCTGCCACATCTCCTGACAGTAGCTACAAGACAGATGCTTAAACTGCTAAGCTTCAGCAAAAAGAGGAAAATATTGATGAGTAGCAAAACACTAAAAGTAGCAATTTTTTTGCTGAAAGTATCAAAATGCTAGTTAAAAGCAGTGGTGGAGGAGAAAGTACTCAAACACTGTACTTAAGTAAAAGTACAAATAAACAGACAAAAATGTACTCTAGTGTAAGTAGAAGTACCACATTAATGTTTTTACTTAAGTAAAAGTAAATAAGTATTTGCTAAAGTATTAAAGTAAAAGTACTTGCTGAATGTATTACCTAACGCAATGGCCTACAGTATCATTAAGTGTGCGTACTGTATGTATATTTTCTGTAATACTTTAAAAGTGTTGTTCCAGTTTAAAGAACAATGCTGCAGATAGTGCATGTTTTTATTGTGTGACACCGTTCACACTTGGGCTTGTGATTCTGTGTGCGTCAGAATTTCAGGGATGACCTGCAGGTTAAATGTCATTAAATAAAATAAGAAAGAGGAATGATTATACCTCTGAATTTTTTTATTTAACACAAAATAAAACCAGTAAAAACATTGAAGTAAAAGTTGTCTGATGAAAAAAGGAGCATTAGACCTAACAAAGGAATAGACATTGATCACTTCAACTCCAGTTTGTCATCAACTCTGATTAAAATACTGTCTAGTCAACCTTGTAATGGGTCAATAGTGAACAATATTTTAACTTCCTGACACCATTTGCAAAACTTGGACCCAAGTGTTGAGTCATTTGGAAACATCTCTTGTCTCCTAACGTCCCATGAACTGACACATTTTAATATTGCAGCAAGAATTTATTGTTCAAGTTCAGAAGAATTTTTTTTTTTTTTGTCCAGTCTGTCTCTTTTGGGAGAGAGAATCTGTCCTGCTGTACTGAATAGTCTTTCAATAATCTTTCAATATTTTTTTTAATAAGGCCATGGGTGGTGCATATCTTCTGGCTGATTCTCCACGGTGGAATCCATTGTGGGTGTGTTGGCGATGCTGTGGGTGGCCCCAGCTCAGTGAACTGGTCCCAGGACCAAGATGGAAACGAGGACTGGAAACACAACAAAAAACAAGGTAAGTGTCTCTCAAAGTACTGTACTCACAAACTGGCTAGAAGCATAAATACCATGAGTAGGCATCAATGCTCCAGCGAAGAGTAGGACTTGACTGCAGCCTTAAGTATAGGTGGAGCTCATCAGGTGGATCACAGTAAAATAGATCATTTTTCTTCCCCATAAATCAGTTATTTAAAATCTAATCTGGAATCATTCCTCCTTGTTAGACTTCAGTTGACCTGTTTAAGTTGGGCCCAAATTTGTTATTATCTTTTGATTTATTTTTCATTGAAATTTTATTCTTTGTTAGTTTATTTTTGGAACTATTAAATTGAATTATTTGGTGGATTTTTGAACACCTTTGTCCTTATTTAAGTCTGGACCCTCACAATTCTATTTATATTATGAACTTGTATTACTAAAATAATTATAACAGAATATGATAGAAGTTGTCCAAAAATTGAAAAGTGGAAGCAGAACACTCCCATTCTCTTTTCACACTGATGCCTCAAACAAGGTGAAGATGAACCATGTTTTATTAATGATAGTTTTATACAAATGGATACACCTGATATATACAAATAAAAACATGAACAAACTTACTTTACAGTATACAAACATAATTATGCATACTTCTACACATGCTTAAAAAATTTATGGCGCCCCCCCATAAAAAAAAAATCACCAGCCGCCACTGCTTCACAGATGTCGTGCCGGTCGAAGCTCATGATGTAGCCGACCTGGCAGGACGGGCAAACTCGAATGGTGCTGGACATCTTCTTCTTCAAGGTCTTCAGTGCTTGCTGGCTGAATGAAATTGGGAGCTGATTGACCGGTCTCACCATAATTTATAAGACTGGTGGGGCCCACCCACAGCAGGTGGGCGTGGACTAAAGTTTTTCAGTACACGCTGTGCGCAGAGGGATACCTATAGCGAAGGCCTTAAAGGGCGAAGCTTACACGAAATAGAACCTCTGTCTATTATTTATTTATTTATTTTACAAAATTAGTATAAACTAAAAAAGTCTTATTACACATTCACATTTAATAGAAAACAGTTCAATATAAAGATGCAACCTTTGCAATGTCTTCCAGTCATTCTTGATCTGATACTGTAAATTTAAAAGCCAAACGAGTTTGACCACTTTGAAAAAGCAGAACCAGAAGCTGGGTCAGGCCTGAAGAATGTCACAGAACCTGTTTGTTCTGCCTGAGCTCAGTGTGAGACTGCATGTAGGAAGAAGAAATCAAGGAAACAAGTTTCAGGCGTCTCATGGCCGATCGTTCCATCAGATACAGAGAAGGTGGTTCGTTGGATTCTTCTTATCATGGTAAAGGTAGAAACACACACACGCTCAGATTTGGGCATTCATCGAACACAGAAGACAGAAGAAAAATAAACTTGTGCTCTGATTGTGAGGAAACCTGGAGGTAAGTAAATATGTATCTGCTTACATTGAATATAAACAAATGTTTATATATTTTCTTCATAAGTAAAATATGATTTAGGTAGCGTAAATAGACTTTTTGCTCAAAAATGTATTAGGATCAACTTAATACAAGTTAATAATTCATTTTAAAATCCACATGTGCATAAAATTGGTTTAAAGGTTTATTTTTCACCCTTTGTCCAAAATCCTGGAGAAAGTATAGTTTTTATTCAATTAAATACGTTTTTGAATGAGAACAAAATTTTCAAGATTTTTCAGTCTTGTTTTAAGCCACTCCACAGCACTGAAACAGCATTAGTGAGGGTTTATAGTGATATTTAGCACTTTGAGATTTTTGTTAATGAAAAGTGCGTTACAAATTAAATTCATTATTATTATTATATTATATCAAATGATTCTGGTCAGTTTGTGGTACTTGTACTCCTGGACCTTACTGCTGCTTTTGATACTGTTGACCACATTATCCTTGTATCATGGCTGGAGCAGTGGGTTGGATTACAGATGCTGCATTAGATTGGTTCCGCTCCTGAGTGGCAGGAGCTTTTGTGTCAAGGTTGGTAATGTCTCCGTCTCATTGCCTCTTTCTTGCGGGGTCCCACAGGGTTCAATTCTTGGACCCCTTCTGTTCTCACTCTATTTGCTCCCACTGGGGTCCATCCTGAGGAAACATGGTCTTTCATTCCATTGTTATGCCGATGACTGTCAGATCTACCTGCCTGTGAAACCAGCAAGTGCTCGCTCCATTCACCCTCTGTTAAAATGTCTGGATGACATTAACTGGCATGGATGGCTTCAAATTTTTTAAGTTTCAACGATGAGAAGACTGAAGTCATTGTCTTTAGCCCTGGCTCAACTGCCGCCTCTGATCCTGTCAACCTGGACTCTCTTCAGCCATATCTTAAAGACTGTGTAAAGTGAATTTCAACATTTTCTTCAATAAACATTATAAATGTCATAATTGTAATCTTGTAAATGAGTAAAAAGTCTCAAAATTGTAGCTCAATTAATTTTGGAGTTATAGAGCAAACTGTGTATAAACATATTTCTATTTCAGGATTTTTTAGGCGTGTTTTAAACGGGACCGCGTTTCGTCACGCGGTCCTCATTAGTATAGCCCCACCCCCTGCAGCTCCAGCCGTATAAATTCGCCTCGGTGGAGCCGTTCACTCGCGAATCGCAGATAGCATCAGATAGCAATAGCATAGATATTTTGTTCATTGTTAGCTAGCTAATCAATTATGCCTCGTTCGTGCATCTTCCCTGGATGTCGTAATGGTCAGGGCACCCGTACAAATCATAACATGTTTTTATACCACGTGGTTTTATACCAAGTATCTGTAATGCTTGGATAGGACAATGGGTAAGGCGCTTGCCTTCCGTCCCAAAGCCCACGGGTTCAAATCCTGCACGGTATGACTCTTTTTTTATTTTTTTTATTCATTCCAGATTAAAAATACACAAGAAAACTATTTACAAAAACAGCGTAACTCTTGGAAAAAGTAGCTGCTGTTACAGACAGAACTCGGATAAAAACAGAGCAGGTTTACTGGCTCTGCTGTCTGCCTCTCCACTGTGGGACACGAGCAGGACGAGCGCAGCTGCCTGAAACCACGCCCACGCACTGACACGCCCCTAGCGTTCCAGACCAAGGCAAAATCATGTTTTTTCATGATTTTTGAGACTTAATTTTATAAGGTAAACAATGTTTTTAATCAGTCAGATTTAAATGGGTGATTAATAACACATATTTATGCCATGTGACAAACTAAAAACACGCATTTAATTTCACTTTACACGGTCTTTAAATATATATTTTTCCTTCTTCCTGCAGGTTGACAAACTATGGGTGGCTCCTCCTCAAAGAGTACTTTCTTTGGTAACAAGAAAAAGAAGTCATCTCTGAACAGAACCTTAAAACAACTGAAGATGGCGCTGCCACAGAGGAAAAGCAAAAAGAGTAAGACGAACTTTCTGCAGAAGTTCAGCTTGGACAAACAGAAGAAAGAGAAAAAATCATTGAGAAAAAATTCTAAAGACAAGAAGAAGGCACCAACATCACTGAAAGGATTCTTTCTAGGGAGCACAAGGAAGGATTCTGGTAAAAAAGCTTCAGAAAGAAAGAAGGAACCAACATCACTGAAGGGATTCTTTGAAGGGAGCACAAGGAAGGATTCAGGTAAAAGTGCTTCAGAAAGAAAGAAGGAACCAACATCACTGAATGGATTCTTTCTAGGGAACACAAGGAAGGATTCTGGTAAAAGTGCTTCAGAAAGAAAGAAGGCGAAGGACAAAGAGGAGTTGGGTTCAATTGGAGACAAGATAAAAAAGAAACTCTCTCCAGAAAGCAGAAAAGAACCAGAAGATGTTCCTGTAGCTGTGAAGGAAGAAGAGAACAAATCGTCTTTGCAGAAGTTCAAAGAGAGGATGAGGTCCAGTCGTCCGACAGAAACCAAAGCAAACTGATGTATAACTTTCACTCAGGCAGAAAAAGTTGGAGAAAACAAGACGCGTTTGTTGAGTTCTCAGTGACATTACTGAACGTTTCATCATCACTGAGACACAGATCCACATCTCAATATGTCAGCTTTACATGATGTCGACAGAAACTGGAGTAATCTTTAGGTTTTATCAGCTAACGTATTTTTCAGACGGGCACACTTAAAATCCTTTAAGTTTCTCTAAAATTGACAGTGAGCCTTATAATCCGGTGCGCCTTATAGTCCAAAAAATACGGTAAATGTCTTGCTTGCTCCATACTATTCTGTTGCTTTCAACACCAGCTGATCTGTGTTTTGGTCATTTTATTTATTATCTGCAATGTTTTTATGTCTATTTTTTGTACTTCGTTGTGTGTGTTGCCTGTTGTTTGTTTGTGCAGCACTTTGGTTGGCCTTGTCACTGTTTTAAGTGCTCTATAAATAAAATGGTATGGTATGGTATTTATGAATGAATAAAAGGTCAAACGCTTTTAGACTGTTGTCAGAAGCTTAATACCCACAGCTATCAAAATAACAAATTAGACAACCTATAAAACAATTAAAAAAATAACAAGCTACAACTTTAAACAACAAACTACAGGTAGATTAAAGTTAACATTTAAATTCATGCGCAATAATCCAGGTAACAAATCCAACAAAGTTCAGTCAGGTCGTCTGGACAGTTTCTTTCTTTTTATTGTGGTAGATGTTTCATCCAAAGGACTTCATCAGCAGCATGAGATTAGTCATTTGCATGAAGGACGACACATCTCATCAAAAAAAGAAACCATCCTGATGACCTGATTGAACTTTGTTGGATTTTATACCTGGATTATTGAGCATGAACTTTAAAAGTTCAGTCTGCAGTTTTTGTAGAATGCAGAACTTAGGAAAATTTTCATCTGGGAAAGCATGCTGGTCCCTCCCCACTCAGAGCCATATATGGCTCTGCTCCCTCTTGCTGTCAGTGCTGCTTCCGAATGCTCCGCCTCCACTGCATCTCCTGTCAGCAGCTGCAAAGTTCTGTGATTATATGTTAATAAAACGTTCTAAAAAATAAAATAAAAACAGGTAGCGCTGGTCCAGCACACCAGAACACCATGAAATCTACAGAGCCGCGCGCAGCCACGTTGGACATGAGTTTAATTCGCTCGTCGTGACAAATTCATTCATTTCCTCATTGTTTCAGTCATGACTCAGCGGTGGAGGAAGCGATCACTTGACTTTTGGCAAACAAACAAAAGAAAAGTCCAGAGCAGGGATGAAGAAGGGGGATTTAATACATTTGTGTCACATACAAAACAGTTTTGCATCGCTTTGCAATTATTTCAACGAGAACCTGCACTGCCGCTGCGGGCTGGGACGGTGGGGGGGCGTGGGTTAGGAGCGTTAGAAGTGAGAAGCTCTGTTTTTATTGGCTGGTTAACGGCGGGTCACTGTGGTTTTTTTTTAATTCTTATTACCACCTGGAGAAGCAAGGGGACTATAGTTTTTCTCAGAGATTACTTTGTCTAACATCAGCCTGTCAGGAGATAGTGACAGAGTGAAGAAATATGTTAAATATATATTTTTAGACAACTTACAGACTGCACTACAGAACTGCAGACTGCAGCTTTAATGTTTTGAACCACTCTAACTATGGCAGCCTCAGATGAGCTGACGAGGGAGAGGGTGGGCCCCAGAAACCATCTTATCACCAGCAAACTGGTTGGTCCACGAGTGTGCGTGCTGTTACTGAGTTTGTTGTGGCTCCTCGGGCTGATGAAGTCCTTTGGATGAAGAATGAAACGTCTCAACCAAAATAAAGAAACCGTCCAGATGACCTGAATGAACTTTGTTAAAGTTAACACAGTTTTTTTCCCACTCAAATAAAGACAGAACTTGCCAAAAATTGGAAGGTGCTAGCTGAAGCTCAATATTAATAATTGTAGAATTTAAGAATTTTGGCTGTTTGAGCAGCCAAAAGAAATATTCACGTACATACACTTTCACATCGCATGCAGGAGGAAGTGATGCACAATCAAGCTTGGGGGTGGTAAAGAAAAGATAAAAAAGTTCAGATGAACTAATTTAAAAAGAGTATAGTTGACCAAAATAATTGATAACAATTAATAAAACATGTGCCTATGTGCCATCTATGTCATGAGCTTTGGGTTGTGACCGAAAGAACGAGATCTCGGATACAAGCGGCTGAAATGAGTTTTCTCCGCAGGGTGTCTGGACTCTCCCTTAGAGATAGGGTGAGAAGCTCAGTCATCCGGGAGGGACTCGGAGTAGAGCCGCTGCTTCTCCACATCGAGAGGAGCCAGTTGAGGTGGCTCGGGCATCTGGTTAGGATGCCTCCTGGACGCCTCCCTGGTGAGGTGTTCCGGGCATGTCCCACCGGGAGGAGACCCAGAGGAAGACCCAGGACACGCTGGAGGGACTATGTTTCTCGGCTGGCCTGGGAACGCCTTGGGATTCCCCCAGAGGAGCTGCTCCAAGTGGCTGGGGAGAGGGAAGTCTGGGCATCCCTACTAGGCTGCTACCCCCGCGACCCGACCCCGGATAAGCAGACGACAATGGATGGATGGATGTGCCTTTGTTGGCTCTAGAAACTATATTTTTCACATTTTTCTCACCTATTGTACATCAAACACAGAATAAAAACTGCTGGAAAGGTATTAATACAAATACAGTAACTATGACATTATCAATCAATCAATCAATCACCTTTATTTAACCAGGTAGAGCCCGTTGAGATCGAGATCTCTTTTACAAGGGTGACCTGGTCAAGTGGTCAGCAGCACACGTCACATTGGCAATAGGCATTTGCACTTATCAAAAAGAAAATAAAGAAAACTACAATCACAGTAAACAGATGTTGACAGTTCAAAACCAACAGGATATGACAGATTTCTATATACATTATATACAAAACAAGCAGACAGACCTCGGTTGGGTAAATAAAGTTAAAAAAATCAACAATGACATGTATATTGGATAAGTAATGGTTAGAAACATCTGCAATGGTCAAGTTTCTTGATGACATTTTCTACTACGGTTGACATAAAGGATCCAGGAGAGATGAATGTTGATAGTTTCAGATCTTTCTGTAAGTTGTTCCAGGCTGAGGGGACGGCGAAGCTGAATGCTCTTTTTCCTAGTTCAGTTCTGACAGGAGGAACTGACAGGAGGACTAAATCGTTAGAGCGCAGGGAGTAATGACTGTGTGATGTTTGTATTAAGGAGGTGAGGTATGACGGGACTAGGTTTAGGAGGGTCTTGTAGATGAAGGATATCCAGTGAGTGTATCTGCGAGTGCTGAGAGATGACCAGCCAGATTTTACGTAAAGCTCACAGTGATGAGTGCGATAACTGGAGTCAGTAATGAACCGAAGGGCACCGTGGTAAATGGAGTCTAAGGACTGTAGGTATTTTGATGCAGCACTCATGTACAGCACGTCACCATAATCTAGTATTGGCATGAATGTTGCAGCTACTAATGTTCTCCTGGCTTTGCATGAGAAGCAGGATTTGTTTCTGAAGAAGAAACCTAGCTTCAGTTTGAGTTTAGTGGCCATTTTGGAGATGTGGGTTTTAAAAGACAGTTCAGTGTCAATGTTGAAACCTAGATATTTGTAGGTGGAGACCATTTCTATTTGTTTTCCCTCTTGGGTTCCAATTTGAGGTGGGTTCTCTGGTTGCTGCTTTCTGTTGGCAAGAACCATGAACTTGCTTTTGTCGGCATTTAGGACCAGTCTAAGTTTTTGCAGCCGTGACTGAATAATATTAAAAGCATCCTGAAGAGAGGTGAAAGCTTGGCTGAGGGAGGAAGAACAGCAATAGATGATGGTGTCATCTGCGTAATAATGGTGGGAGGCATTTGACAGATCACTGCAAAGATCGTTGATGTATAGGGAGAAAAGAATGGGACCCAAGACAGAACCCTGTGGCACCCCTTTCACAACATCTAAGAAAGTAGAGGAGGATCCGGCCACATGAACAGACTGCGTTCTGTCAGTTAGGTAGTTGGTGAACCAGGAGACTGCAAGTTTTGATAGGCCAGAGTGTTCCAGGATGTTTGTCAATAATCTATTAAAAAGCATAAACCTGCTGCTGGTCACAATAGAACACAAGTCCACGATTAAGTTTCATTTTTGACCAGCCAAGAAATGAACCCTCTGCAGTTTTGAAAGCATGTCGTGCCATCTTGTTCCAAACAATCAATATTAAATCATCCTTTGCTGTGTTTGTTGGGATTTACCACAAAGGGTCAATTGATGTCATGCCTTTCCTCCTCACCCTCTGTCTCCTGACATGTTTCCCTCCTCGTGGACTTGGGCTAACAGTGTAACAGTTTCTGAAGGCACCTTGTTTGTCATTGGCACCAGTTTCAGTCGTTACTGGCAAAAGTATTTTACCTCGGATGCCCTTCCTGATATGATGATTTCCCCAGGCTTGGGACCGGCACAAGAGATACACTGGTTTGTGCTCTCTAGTGGCTGGTTTTACTTTTAATGTAACTACCAGAAAGTCATACTGTAACGGGCTGTATATCTACAAATGAATAATCTTTTACGTCACCACATTTGAGATTTCCTCCGTGGTAAAGCAAACAAAACTGGCTATAACTCAGTAACATTTACATAGACAGAAATCTCACTGCCTCAACCTCAAAATGCATAAATGTGATTTGTCCTAACTGTGCTTGCTGGTAGAGTTTTTTGGCTGTATCATAGAGAGTCCTAAGACAAAATATGATAGAATCTTTTTTGAATACCACTGATTACCCTATTGTAACCTTCCTTTTTTTCCATATCTGATTGTTGCGGCGCGGTTTTATTACTGCTGCGGCTGTTGTGCACACGGCCCCTCTCAAGGACGGTGTGTGCGTCAATTGCAATGTTTTGTACTCTGGTGCAATGACGATGCCAATAAAGATATATTCTATTCTATTCTATGTAATGATCTAAAACTGCATGTAGTAGTAGTTTAGAGTCACCCCAACATATCATGTGTGCACTGCATGATTTCTGTTGATTTGTTGATAAGTCTCAGCCACCAACAAACAAGGCTGATTCTGGCAGATCCTGATCATCACTCCATGGAGAGTTCAGGTTGCTTCCGTCTGGACGCAGGTATCTGCTACCCAGATGTAGAACAAACAGAATGAAAAAATCATTAATCTCTGTAGTGATGAGGCTTCTCAATGAACAGTGATGATCTCTGCACTGTTGTTTTAACATCTTGTCTAGTATGGATGCTTCGTGTGCCTACTGACTGTGAAACAAATTGCCCCTTGGGGATAATAAAGATTCTTGAACTTGAACATCTGTACTGTTAGCAAAATACAGTACTGTATTTCATGGACCAGTAGATGGACTTTAATTAAACTCTCTAACACTATTAGTCAGGTACTGAACTTAACTAGAACACTTGCTCTTCTCAAGGGCGGACTTCTCCTCTCGGTCTCCGCTTTGCTTTTGCTTTGTCTTGTCTGTGAAACTGTCTGAGAGCCTCGCGATCTCTTCTACAAAATCTTCCAAATCATAACTATGGACTTCAATTTGTTCAGTTGGTCCCTCAACACAACTGATAACATTTCTTCAACAAGAAGACAGGCTGTAGGTGAGCCGATTTGCCCTGATGGCATGCACACAGCTGAATATCTCATCGACTTGGAAGACTTGATGACGTGTCTATCTCTGCTGTCATCTGTGAATTTTAAGGACGCATATTTAATTAGATTTATGACAACTGGTTCCTGCTTTTTGGATTTGGCTGGTTCCTGGTCTATCAACAAACAAGGAAGACATCAGCAGCTAATCTGGACCTGGTCAGGCTGCCTGCCTTACATGATGGCTTGGTTCATGTCTCGAGAATCCAGACTTTTGGCTGAATGGATTAGATCTCTGGGATTCTCTCAGTCACGTTCCATTGGTATGGTCATCATTTCGGCTGCAAGTGGACCGACACAGACTGAAGGTAGATGTCATTAAAGTTCTGCCTGTCCCCAAAACAATCGTGTTTATCTGAAATTTGGCTCACTGACTGGCCTTGACAGGCCGTCTTATCTCAACACGCCTGCAGAAGTTTTGTAAACCTGACGCTCTCACCCTCCCAAACCTTCTGCTGAGGAATTCCACGGGCTTTTCAGAGGAGCCCAGCTGAATAAACATGCTGTCATCATTTCAGGACTCTGGATTCGCCTCTGGCCGTCCTCGGCAGCTCCCCCCATGAGTGTGCACAGATCTCCAGAGGGAACTACTGTATATGAACTGAGTGATTCTATCTGAACTCTGCAGTGCCTCTACGGGCTGGCTTGCTCACCGCCTTTGAGTCCCCTCCACAGCCCTCTGCGTAATGTCGGCGTCATTATGTGCTTGTGTGTGAGATTTTTTTTTCATCACCACAGTTGACCTTCAAGCAAAGGTCAAAAATGTGTTAGGAATGTTTTTGTCTCCAAACCCTATGTGTCATTTTTCACCACTTTTATTGTCTGTCCAACAGATCTCACTTGTAAATGAGTCTTCGAGGCTCAACGTGACTTATCTGTTTAAATAAAGGTTGAATGAATGAAAAACATGGGGGGTCTCAATCTGTGGGCTGTGACCGCTGGTGGGTGCAGGGTCAATACAAACAAGTTGGGCGCAACTCCTGTTTTTATTTTAGTTTAACTTTGGGGTTTAAAATTTTGTAAATGGAACTAATGTTTAGCTGTTACTACTGCGACGTCGTTTGTGAAGACCAGTAAAAATGTCGGGCAGAGTTGGGAGCTGGTCACCTCCTCAACAGTGTTAATTTTGTCGACTAATTGTCGACTAATTATTTTCGTCGACTAAATGTTTTCATTGATTTGTCGACTAAAATTAGACTAAAACAAAAAAATTCAGATGACTAAGTAATGACTAAAACTAAATGATGTTTTAGTCACATGACTAAGACTAAAACTAAATTAAAAATAGCTGTCAAAATTAACACTGGATTCAAGTACTGCTTGTAGTTTTACTGTTAAAAGCAAGGTTAGACAAATAATGTTTGAAAAAAGTTTTATTTGTTGTTGTATGTATTGCATATTAATATTATGGTTAAAACATTGTTTTGTTTTAGTAACTACAGAGAATTGATGAAAAGTTTTTACTATGTATAACTTAGTCGACTTAATTGACTGTAGATTTAGTCGACTAAATGTTTTCATTGATTTGTCAACTAAAATTAGACTAAAACAAAAAAAATCTGATGACTAAGTAATGACTAAAACTAAATGATGTTTTAGTCACATGACTAAGACTAAAACTAAATTAAAAATAGCTGTCAAAATTAACACTGCTCCTCAAGTATTGTTGGGGGCAAGTAAACATGTTTCTGACTCATTACAAACCAAGAAAATCCTTATAATTTCTTTACAAGCAATATGTTTTAGACAGTGCATATAGACCTTTTGTTCCAAATTAATTTGTATCTACTTGTGACATATGCATTATAAAATCCATATATACAGAAAGTGAATAAAGCTGTTCTTTTAAAAGTTTATGTTTTGCACTTTCATGTACACTGAAAGGAATTCAAAATGTACGTGTCGATGAGGTGTGAACGGGGAAATTCAGACAAATCACGTTTTATTTTTGTCTTCGTTTTCTCTTGCGATGATTTTATTTTT
The DNA here is from genome assembly GCA_038048925.1 of Garcialebias charrua. NCBI lineage: Eukaryota > Metazoa > Chordata > Actinopteri > Cyprinodontiformes > Rivulidae > Garcialebias > Garcialebias charrua. The sequence continues at coordinate 40,187 of JBBPBX010013729.1, forward strand.
CAAAAGGCTTTATTCCTATACAATACAAACAATAAACAATGCACTATGCTCTTGAGATATTCAAATTAATAAAATTAAAAAATGCAAGACGACTTCCAGAACAAGGACTTATGCATATTTATTTGTTAGATGTTTTCCTTCTTCCTGCCTTTCTTTGAATCTCTGAACAAAACTTTAAAGCGACTGAAGATGGCGCTGCTGAAGAGGAAAGGAAGAAGAAATCTCTGACAAGAAAAATGCGCCAAACTCCCTGAAGGATTTTTTTTTTAAATGAAAGCAGTAACAAGTGTTGTCAAAATACTTCAGAAAATCTTCTCTTTCCAACACTAGAACTATCACAGTTTGGTCTGATGCAGCTGCTTTGACAGAACTGGGACATTGCATACTGCATATCAAACCCTGCATCACTGTCACTGTGGACAAATGCATCCATGTTTATCCCTATTTAAAGCCCTGGATAACCAGGTACGTCCAGCAGCTTCTAAAGGAGAGGAACACCACATTCAGGTCTGGGGACAAGGGCCAACCTGAAGAGGGGCATCAGGAAAACCAAGAGGGACTAAAAGGATTGATGAGTACCTGCCTGGATATTAATAACAGGCGGGTTTGTCAGGGAGTACTGCACCTCACTAACCACAGGACCAGTCATGGAGATGCTGAAAGTGACGTGTCACTGGCAGAGGAGCTGAACTACTAGCCCAGTTTGAGGTAGCACCACCAGGGTCAACCATTCCACAGGCAGAAGTGCACAACAACATCAGCTCCATCTTCATGACGGAGGAGCACAAGTGGAGTTCTTGCTGCAGGCTGTCTAACCTTCTGCCGGACCTGAATGTGTTCCTGTGTCCTGAAGAGCTGTGTGGCAGTTTGATCTTCAGCCTGTCACTGTTTCAGGTCACATTTCCACACTTCCTGAAGTCCTCCACCATTGTTCCTAACTAAATAAATAAAAATAAAAAACACCCATCACATGCCTGAACGACAACCAGCCAGTAGCACTCCCCCTGTGGTAATGAAGTGTTTCGAGAGACTGATCCGGGGGCACGCCATGTTATTCATCCCTTCCACCTTTGACACATACCAATTTTCCTATAGGGTCTACAGGGAACACGGTTGCTCTCTTCACGTTGCTCTGTCCCACCTGGAACACCAGGGGAGCAATGCACAGTTCTTCACTGACTTCTGCTTTGAACACCCTCTTCCCTCACAGACTGGTGTATGAGCAGTCAGCCCTGGGACTCCTGTCTCTGGATTAAGGACTTTCTGATGCAAAGAGTACAAAGGGTCAGGGTGGGCCCCCTCATCTCCTCGACCATCAGCGTTAGCTCTGGTTCTCCACAGGGCTGTGTGCTGAGCCCACTGCTCTTCACAATGTACACACGACTGTGCTCCCGCCCACCATGGCAACGCTATCGTCGGCAACTCCACAACACCACTGTGGCGAGGCTCATCTCTGGAGGCGATGAGTCTACCTACAAAGACAAAGTGGTGCGGTTGTCAGCGTGGTGCACAGACAACTTGCTCTTGAGCACAGCTAAGACTAGAACTCTTTTGTGGATTTCAGGAAAAGGAAAACTGATAATCATCCACTGTACCGGAGAGCGTGGCAGACCTGTTTCCTGGGAGTCCACATCACAGAGGACCTGACCTGGGGTGTTAACACAGCAGAGGTGGTATGAAAGGCCCACCTGAGGAAGCATGACCTCTCTAAAAACTGTTGGTGTCATACAGGTGCATCTAAATAATTAGAAAAAATGTGATAAAGTTGCATTGTTTTTGTAAATCATTTCAGAAAGTGACTCATAGATTCATTACACAGAGTGGAATATTTCATGTCTTATTTTTAATAATTATGGCTTACAAATAATGAAAATACTAAAATTCAGTGTCTCAGACATGTTGAATATTGTGAAGAGGTTCAATATCAGAGACTCATGATGTCACACCCTAATCAGCTGATTAACTCCTAATGGGCCAGTCGAGCCACTCCTGAACCAGTGACGCCAGAAGCATCTTATCTGGGCTGAGGAGGAAAAGAACTGGACTTTTGCTCAGAGGTCCGACGTCCTCTTTTCAGATAAAAGTAAATTTTACGTAATTGGTCAATCAAGGTCCCAGAGTCTGGAGGAAGAGTGGAGAGGCCAAGAGTCCACGTTGCTTGAAGTCCAGTGTCAAGTTTCCACAGTCAGTGATGGTTTGGTGCATGTCAGCTGCTGGTGTTGATCCACTGTGATTTCTGAAGTCCAGGACCAGCAGCATCTACCAGAACATTTTAGAGACTTCATGCTTCATTCTGCTGATGAGCTTCATGGAGATGCTGATTTTATTTCCCAGCAGGACTCGGCTCCTGCCTACACTGCCATAGGAACCAAAAGCTGCTGTGGAATGTTCTGATTGTCTGAGACACTGAATTTTGTTTTTTCATTATTTGTAAGCCATAATCATTATCTTCTTCTTTCGGTTTTTCCCTCTTCAGGGGTCACCACAGCGAGTCATCCTGGGATGACCATAAGATTTCATCTTCTTTCTGCTCCTTTCATTTTATCCTACTTGTATTCTTGTATCTGATGAAACTGTCTTGTATTGTTCTTTTAAAATGAATGAATAAACATCAAATCAAATCCTCCTCCACCTCACTGTCCTCTGCATCCTCTGTCCTCACTCCAACTACCTTCATGTCCTCTCTAACTGCATCCATATATCTCCTCTTTGGCCTTCCTGTCTTTTTCCTGGCAGCTGCATTTCTAACATCCTTCTACCAATATACCCACTGTCCCTCCTCTGGACATGTCCAAACCATCTCAGTCTGGCCTCCCTAACTTTATCTCCCAGTTGTTCAACATGTGCTGTACCTCTGATGATCTCATTCCTGATCTTATCCATCCTTGTCACTCCTAAGGAGAACCTCAGCATCTTCATTTCTGCTACTTCCAGTTCTTTCTCCTGTCTTTTTGTCAATGCTGTCTCCAGACCATACAACACAGCTTTTCTCACTGTCCGTAAACTTTTCCTTTGCTGACACCATTTTGTCACAAATCACTCCTGAAACTTTTCTCCATCCACTCCATCCTGCCTGGACTCTCTTCTTCACTTCTTTACCACATTCCCCGAGTGGACCCCAAGGACTTGAAGTCCTGCACCTTTGTGACCTCTTGCTCTTTGTAAGCCATAATCATCAAACAGCCTAAAATTGTTCACTCTGTGCAATGAATGACATATTCAGGCTGCTGTTTAATACACCATATTATTTTACACTATTAATGTTTAGCGTATATCTTAGATTCTTGTAAATTGTTCCTTATACTTTATATTTTTGCTATTTTGGGGTGTAACTGGGACCTTGAGTACACTTTCATTCCACCTCATGATGCAAATGACAATAAAGAACTTTGAATCTATGCAAATACAAAAGTTTCACTGTCTGAAATGACAATTAATTGGATAGATGCTTGCTACTGCTGTAAGGGCACCCTGTGTGTGTTTCTCCAGCTGCGTAGTAACAGAGGGGATCATGAAGACTGCCCATCTCCCACCGCCTCAGTCATGAACATTAAAAAACTTCTTGCACCCGGATCACATCGTGCATCAACCATTGCCATCAGGCCAGAGGTACAGGTGCATTAAAAATAAGACAGACTGAAAATCAGCTTTGATCCCATCGCCATCAGAGCATTAATTGCCTTCTTGCATCTCCAGTGCAATTACATGCAATACCCAAGTAGAATCATTTATTCTGTGCATTAATGTGCCTCGCTGAATGCGTTTTTCATTTGTAAATATTCATCCTAACATTTTTTAAATATTTTCTATACCTTCGACACCATAAGGACACTTAATTCAATGTTAAAGATATTCTGATTCTGAAGGAAAAGGCAAACAAGACAGAAGAAATTCTTAAAAAATAAAATCAGTGCTGAATCTTGTTCCTCTAGTTGTGAAGGAACATGAAAATAAATCATCTTTACAGACCCTGAAAGAGCTGAAGAGATCCAGCCGTCTGACAGAATCCAAAGCAAACTGATGAAAAGTTTCACTCGGGCAGAAAGACAAACGATCGGAGAAAACAAGTCACGTTTGTCAAGTTTTTAATATTACTGGATGTTACATCGTCACTGCTGAACGAGACACAGAACATAACAGCTTCACATCTAAGTCAGTTTTGACGAATGTTGACAAAAGCTTCACTCCAAATCCTCGGCTGTTATCAGCTAATTGTCTTGGTTGCTCCATTGCACTCAAATATTAAGCATTTTCCTGACGCTTGATTGATTGCACCGAATACTGCATGTACTATTCATCGTCATAAATAAATTTATATATCACAAACGGTGCATTGTGCATCAGTTCAGCAGAAACCAACAAACACCAGAAACACAGGTTAAAAAAAATAAATATAACATCTTTGAACCTGCTACAATTGTGAGAAAAACAAAAACAAGCCAGTGCTTGAACAGCATTCATTTTTGAGAGGTTTGTAACTGTATAGTTGTTGCACTAAAACAATGTGGCAATAAAATATTTAAAAAAGCTCAAGACACAAAAAAGCAAAAATTTCTCACATCTGATATCAAACAAAAGTGAATTAATCTAAAATGCACAGATCGTAAAAAAATAAAATGTTTAGAAACTAACATAACTTAAAACCTTTTAACAGTCAGTACTGCTTTACTTGATAAAAGTTTATTCAAATGATATTTATGCCATGCTGAATTTGTTCTTTGTGAGTTTTTGTCTTATGGTGTCAGCCTACAGCTATTAATAGACCAAATTAATAAAAAAAAACATCCTGATGCATGCTCAACAAACCAGGTAAAAAAAGCTGACAAGCTTAAATCAGGTCCTCTGGATGGATTCTTCTTTGTTGAAACATTTCATCTTTTATCCAAAAGACTTCTTCCTCAGACTGAAGAAGTCTTTTGGATAAAAGATGAAATGTTTCAAGAAGAATCCATCCAGAGGACCTGACTTAAGCTTGTTAGAATAAAAAACAAGTTAAAAAACTTTTTATTAAAGCAATCTGAAAAATATTAAAACGGCTGCAAATGAACTCCTGAGATTTGTTGGTTCTCCACAGACATTCAGCTGTAATTTTACATAACCTCCTGCAATCAGGTTCACAATGGGCAGCTTTAAAAAAAAAAAGAAAACTAAAGTCATTTTGCTGTAAAACATTTCTAAATGATCCTGAGATACATTTACCTGACCGTCTGGCAGCTGATGGAACATGGCAGGGCTCATTTTGCATTAATTCTCAACAAAACAACCCCTTTTTTTGTCCTTTAACGCAATGTCAGCTTGTTCCACGTGTTCTTCCACCTTCGTTTCTTTGGGAAGGAACCAGAACATCCATCCATTATGCAACCCAACGTTGTTACCTGTTCACCTTTTCTGCAGCGTCTCTCTGGAACATTTTGGAGTTTATGGTGCGTGAAAACAGCTGCGAGTCTCCCACTAATATTGAAAGAGTCATTTCTCTTGCAGCTTTTCAAAACAGTTTTATTAACTATTTATGAATAAATAAAGTTAAATCCTTTTAGACGGTTGTCAGTAAAGTCGAACGTTCATTCGCGCTGGACGTTTGCGGTCGTCCGCCTTACGTTCAGCCTTCTGGAGGGTCAGGGTTGTCGCCTGTGCCTTGACGTATCAGAGGACCCCCGTTGGTGTCCTCTCGCCTCCGGACTGTGCGGAGATTAGTTTTCTAGCAGCGTTGGAGAGACAGATGAAATGTATAAAACGAGAAGAGAAAATTGAGAAGAACAGGAGGAATTGAAAGAAGAAAAATAAAGAGTGAGTGATTAGGTGCAGGAAAAGGAGATAGAAAAACAACACATGTGCACGTTAGTCATGTCCAAACAAGCAGAGCCAGGCTCGCTGGAAAAAAACAACAATTTTTTTTTTTTTTATGTTTATCTCACATGAGATTTCTGTTTGCAACTGTAAAATTCACGTTTTATTTTATTTTATTTTAACCACGGAGACGCAGTCACAAAGGCAAGCAGACAAAAGCACACACAGTAGCCAGTTTGTGCATTTATTTTTTTTCAAACAGCTATAATGTTCATACAAAACAAAACCCAAATATAAAATAAAAAAACAATAATGTGTGTAGTATGAAAATAAGTTTTTTTACATATTGGCTAATTAACAATCTAAACACAAAGAACACCGCTGGAATATACAGTCACTCTTTAATATCTTCTGGTAATAGATTTTTCCCTTTAAGATTACTCGTAACGTTTCAATGCCAATAAATGTGCCGCTTTAAATTTTACTATCAAAACACAGAAAAGAGGAGGAATTCTGCGCCACTCGCCTCCTGAACCCGTCCTGATTTGTCAATAAAAAAAACAAGAATTTCTGTGAATCGCTGCTCCAACTCAAATACACATGTGCACACGCATACAAGACACTTGTAATGATATTTCCTTGTGCGTGTGTGAGAGAGCAAGAGAGACTGTATATTTATATTTACAACAAACATATGCCAGAGTAACAAGTCAGAGGAAATGCTGCAAGACACACAAGCTGCTCCAACCACAAGCGCCCATCTGGGCCAATTTAAGACAAGCACAAAACATTACGCACGTTAAACTACGCTGACTAGACAGAAATGTTGCGGCCACCATAAACTGAGAAACATCTGCACGAGGCAGCAGAACGCAGTCTCAAGCATTTGGAAGAAAAGTTTACATCTCGAGGCAAAAAGGGGAAATTCTTTTACGTGTAAAGGGCAACATCAAGAACACCTCGTGATGTTCAGGAACAACTTCCCAACATGTTCAGATAAACATTTACACATGGAAATTTGAGCTGTGTATAAACACGTATAGAGCAGAAAAGGATGACAAAAAGAAACAATGAAAACCAAGTTTGAGTTAAATTTACTGGTTCTCGTGTGTAACCGAGAGGTTCTAGCCGAGAACATGCTGCAGAACTCAAAAGCTACTGAAGGTAGGGATACAAAAACATGCAGAACAGCATTAGCAAACACAGCTAGCTAAACGTGCTAAAAAAAAAAAGTGTGACATCCACACCTGAAACTCTGCACAGATTATTTTATTGTATTCATTTTTTTTTTGTCATGTGTAAATATACAGATATTAAGATGTGGCTGTTACACTTACAGCCACAACACGATGATTGTTTGATTGTCAAAGCAAAGAAGGGTTGCAGCAACGCTCCACAGTGCTAACAGCTAACATTAGCTTGACGCACCGAGACACTTAATAAAATTGATTCAAGGCAAACGAATTAAAAGTTGATTTTAAGGAATGTGTGTTGTAGTTATGTGAATTTTTTTAATTACTTTTTGATATATATATTTTTTAAAACACATGTTTGGCTAACTGTAATTGAGCCATGCAGGCTAATACGTTGTTCAAGGTAAATGCTTAAGTAAGAAGCTGATTTTAAGGAATGCGTCAATACTTTGTAATTATGTACCTTATTACTTGGCTCCTCTAAAAAAAAAAAAAAAAACACTTGCAAGTTTGGTTACAGTAAGTCAACAACCTAACAAAGTTCACTAATATTTAAAAAAGGCAATAAAACATAAAGATAATATAAGAATAGTTTAAAGCTGGACTATTCAATTAAACTGCTCAGGGGGGCACAGTTACTGAAGGCAAACAGCTCAGGGGTCGGACATCCAGCAGTTACGGTATTGTCATTAATTAATTAACATTAAGTTGGTTTTACGGTTTAAAATCCAGTTTTATTTAAAAAAGAACCCATTGGTGGGCTAAACTGAGCTCACCTATGGGCCTGGTTTGGCCCCTGGGCCACCAGTTCAATAGCCCTGCTTTATGGCATAGTGTTGCAGTACATAGTTATTATTATTAGTACACCTGGAGCTGTGCATTCTAACTTCTTGACGTGGTATGTTGCATTTTGCTAGGTTTATTGCTCAAGTACATTCTTTAGAACAGTTGGCACACAACTCCATCATTTTAAATTTAAGCAGAGCTGTTTTTAATCACCACGAGCCTATGTGTCAGCAAGCATAGGGATATTAAATTTCTTTTTCTTTTTTCTGAAACTTTTAAAAATGTTTGTTTAATGAAATGATACAAAAATGATTTGCAATTTAAACTTAGATTTAGTTAGATTTTCTGCACATTTAGACTCAGCCATTCACAGAGTTGGATGTGAGCTTCAGCTCAAAATGAAAAGCAGGGACAATTTAGCAACAATAACAAAAATTGCTCATTTTGTTTCTTCTGAAAACCATCTACGCTCACTAAACACTTTATTAGGTACACCTTACTAGTACAGAGTTGGACCCTGCATTAATCTTTGTGGTACTGATTCAACAAGTTGTTGAAAACAATGCTCTGAGATGCTGCCTCAGATTTGTCAGTTGCACATCTGGCTTGCGAGTCTGCACTTTCATCACACCTTTAAGGTGTTTGATTGGATGGAGAGCTGGTGACTGTGGAGGCCACTGGAGTTCAGTGAAGCCTGACTCATCAGAACAGGCAACAGATTTCAAAACTCTTGTTGTCCAGTTGTGATGAGTCTGTGTGAAGTGTAGCCTCAGTTTCTTGTTCTTAGCTGACAGGACCCAGTGTGGTTTATGCTGCTTCAAGGCTGAATGTACTGTGTGCATAGAGATTATATTCTGCAGACCTTTCTTTTCTTTTCTTCTTCTTTCAGCTGATCTCTTCTTCAGGGGTCGCCCCAGCGAACTAACATACATAAATACAGGTAGTCCTCGACTTACGACGGCCTTGAGTTGCAACGTTTCGCGGTTAAAACGTTTCGCGGTAAAAAAAAAAAAGTTTAAATTTTTATTCTGAAAAGCAGAGTTCTGCAGTTTGCGGTTTTGCTAGCTGCGGAGGCTACAGCTGCCTGTACTCTCTAAAAAAGCTAAGTCTGGTCCTCCGGACATTCAAAAAACAAAACAAAACTTGTTGGACCAAGCTGGACAGGCAGCAGCTGTTTTATGGACGGCTGTTTGATAGACGGCGGTTTTACAATGTAAAGGAATGGAGAATTCGGAGGAGGGACGGAGGAACAGCTTCACCAGCATACCGTAGGTTATTAACTCTTTTTTCCCTTCATTATGGCTCCCAAATGTATGTGTTTTTTGATAATTATGTATAGAGTACTGTGTTAGGATAGGCTAAGTGCTTGGTAAAATACAGTACTGTACGTATAAGGTGAAGTATTTACGTATGTTCCGACTTAAGTCGAAATTCGGATTACGACGCAGCGCAGGAACGGAACTCCGTCGTAAGTCGAGGACTACCTGTAATTGTTTTTACGAAGGATGCCCTTCCTGACAAAACCACAGACCACCAAGCTGCCGTCTAGGGCACCTGGGGGAGCAGATGGTGGGGGTTAAGAGCCTTGCTCAAGGGCTCAGAGCGGGGCAAATGAGAGTGGAGGCAGGTGAGGGTGTTTCACCTTGCCCACCTACAGTTTGGGGAGTTGAACCGGTAACCTTCCGATCACAGACCCACCTTCTCTAACCTCTGCGCCACCACTCCCGCCTTCTGCAGACCTTTGTAACGAGCTGCATTTGAGCTGCTATGACTATTCTCCTCTGACTTTCTGACATTAACAGCACCTTTTTTTGTCCATCTAACCTCTGCTCACTGAATAATTTCTCTTTTTTGGACCATTCTCTTTGAACTTTAGAAATGGTTGTGTGTATAAATCCAAGATCAGCAGTTTATGAAATGCTCAGAGCAACAACCATGCCACATTCAGTCACTTCCCCATTTTGTTGCCCAGTTTGAACTACGGTAGTCATTTTTACTACGTCTACATGCCTAAAGGCATTCGGTGACCAAATGATTAGTTATTGTACTAACAAGCAACAGAACAAGTAGGTGTACCCAGTAATTGGCTAGTGAGTATATGGCTACTTGTGGATAATTTAACAAGACAGTTCGGCTATTTCAATGCAGTGGAAATATGGAAATATGGAAAAGCTAAAAACAAATAATTCACCTTGCATAGGTACAAGTTTGTCACATCAGTCGAGTTCAATCCTCACCAAACAAGCGAACAGCTAGTCTGAGTATGACCCAAGACCAAAGTAATGTATAGGTGCAGACAGGGGCGCCGTATGGGGGGTAAAAGTTGGTACGATTCCAGGGGCCCTTGACAAACAGGGGCCCTAAATTGGCATTTTTTTTATTTTTATTTTTTTCATGGTGTGGTGGGCCCCTGATAATAATACATTAATGGTAGTAGCTTTGTTTTTACTTGTTTTAACAGTAAAACTTAAATATTATCTCTCCCAGACCAAAAAGCAAACATTGTCATATTTAACAAACACCCCTCTGTATCTGCATGAAATGGTATGTTCCTATCTGCTTTAGCTCACTTGACGCTGCTGGTTTGCAGTCAGAGGATGACAGAGTAACAACAAACATGCTGCCCAGAAAAATCATAAAATCAGGCTGTCAAAAAAGGAAAGAGAAAAAAGAAAAGGAAGACAGACAAAGGAAAGGGTGTCGATTTGTAACACAGTTTTTCCTTAAGAGAGGTGGGTAGATGTGCGTGATTATCAACCTGTTCGCTAGCTTAGCCTCCATTTCACGATGGCATATTATGCCATCAGTTTGAGTGTGCAGTATGTTGCCACTGATTTGAGAGCAGATATATGAACTAACAATAACTTGAAGCGTGTTTGCGTTCAGAACACATGCGCACGCCACGCTTGCTCGTCATGTCTCTGACAGCAGCGGGGGCTCCTCGTTTTTTTTTTTTTTCTCCCTCCCTCTGTCTGTCATCGCGGCTCTGAGCTCGCAACCCAAGTTATGAACCACACGTCACCATCCAACCACAGACAGGTCTTTTTCATTAAAATTACTGAACCAAGAGGCGGAAGTGACAAAATCTTAGATTTATTAACTCAACAAAAGATAATAAGATACACATATTTTTATTTTTTAGACCAGATTAGAATAGTTAAGCATACAAATATGCTTACTTTGTCATTGTGTTTTAGGTAATGTCATTATGCAGTATTCCAGGTAGAAAAACAAGAAAAGTTTAACTTTTTTATTATTATTATTATAGGCAATATTTCTTAATTACGTTAAGATGTGATATTTGTTGGGTTTGATTCTATTTGTAGATATTCAAATTAATTTACTAGATAGTCCGTCTTCTTTACTGATATTTTGTTGTATTGCTTCGTAGAATTTGAATATCTACAAATAATACCAAAACCAACAAGTAATATAATTTAGAAATGTTGCCTAAAATGCACAATGACAATAAGCATATTTGTATGCTTAACTAAATATTCTTGGGCTACAAATTTTTAAGTTATATATTCTATTTTGTTGATTTAATATATCTTAAGATTTTGTCACTTCCGCCTCTTGGTTCAGTACTTTGATTTGCAAGACATGCTTTGATTGAATGAAAACAACCTGGCTGTGATTGGCTGTTGATGTGCTTCATTTACATATAACTTGGGTTGAACATGCAGAGACAGAGCCACGAGCAAGCAGAGGGAGATGATCGTGTGTGTGATTTGAATGCACATGCTTCAAATTATTGTTCATTTATATTGATATCTGCTGTTAAATCAGTGTACTCAAGCTGGTGGCACAAATGTAACAACATATTTCACCAGCATTTAATCAATGAAAGAAAATGTTTACCAAGATATTCATATATACATATAACTTATCCCTGTACTATTCACCACACTTAACAACAGATGAGTCAGAATCAGCAGCAGCCCAAACTCCCAATAGCAGTGGAACTCCTCCTCCCTGTCCCTG
>JBBPBX010013730.1:16133-28328 GCA_038048925.1 Garcialebias charrua
TTCGAAACATCTCCAGACTTCGCCCATCTCTGACTTTTTCCGATGCTGAGAAACTCGTCCATGCCTTTGTCTCCTCCAGGCTCGACTACTGCAACTCCCTGTTTATTGGTATCCCTGGCAAAAACCTTCAGAAACTTCAATACATTCAAAACAGTGCAGCAAGGATTCTGTTGAGAGTTCGTAAATTTGAACATATTACACCCATTCTCCATAACCTCCATTGGCTTCCTGTCACCTACAGAATTCAGTACAAAACTGCTCTCATTACCCATCAATGCTTGCACGGCACTTCACCTGACTATCTAAAGGACATTCTTGCACCATATTCATCCACCCGGTCTCTACGATCACAGAACAGTAATTTCCTTCATATTCCTCGGACCAAGTTGAGGACCATGGGAGACCGAGCATTCTGTGTGGCTGCCCCCCGCCTGTGGAACTCCCTCCCTGACGACCTGAGAGCTCCACAGTCACTGGTTGACTTTAAAAGCAGCATAAAGACCTTTCTTTTTAAGCAAGCCTATTCTGCCTCCACATGATTTTATCTTTGATCTTAGCTGATATCATTATTGATTTTACTTGATTTTATCACTTGTTTTATTTTATTTATTTTTTAAGCAAGCCTAATCTGCATCCACATGATTTTATCTTTGATCTTAGTCGATATTATTATTGATTTTATTTGATTTTATCACTTGTTTTATTTTGATCTTTGCTTTATTACACTTTGTAGCACTTTGAGATTTTTATTAATGAAAAGTGCATTATAAATGGAATTCATTATTATTATTATTATTATTATATTAATGGTGATGGATTTTACTCACATGAAGCGTCACCTTCTTCAAGCTTGAAGATGCTTTTCCAAACAGGGATTTCCTGTAATAACATTAACCAGACTTGTGGTTATAAATTAGAAAATTAAGAAAAAAACTATTTTAGTTTTACAGTTCGAATTACATTACACATGAGAATAATCACTTATTCATTACATGTCAAGCTCAGATATTTGTGTGGGTCCGAGTACAAATGCAGCTGCCAGGAAAAAGACAAAGAGAAGATATATGGATGCAGTTAGAGAGGACATGAAGGTAGTTGGAGTGAGGACATGAGGATGCAGAGGACAGTGAGGTGGAGGAGGATGACTCGCTGTGGCGACCCCTGAAAAGGGAAAAGCCGAAAGAAGAAGATGCTCACCGTTTCACACAGGGACCCTTTGCACAGCTAACAGAAGCTAGCTAGTAGTTGTTGAGCAGACTGAAATGGGAGGTTTGCTGGTGGCCTGTCTGATCCGTGATCAACAAGCCAAGGGGCAGCAGAACCAAACGTTTGGTTCAGGTTGCTATTATTTTTTTAAGTGTTTGCAGTCTGTGCGACTCACTCGTGTATCCTTTTTAGCTTAGCTGCTAAGAAGCAACTGGGGGAAGACACCCCGCGTGCCTCCACCTTTCTTTTCCCTGCGACTCTTAACTTCCACGGCACGCGAGAGCACAATTGCCTCAAACGAAAATTTAAAATTATATTGTGGAATATTGCCACTAGCTAGGTTTATGTTAAATATCATTAGTTGGCTAGCTCTACCGTTAGCTAACACGAGCTGAGACAATACCCATATTTCTGCGAGAAATGCACACCAACATCGCCTGTTAAAAAACATTTAAATACCAACTTCATACATTATGATTAAAAAAACATACTTACTGGTATCTGTTACGATATTTCCCAAGAGAAGAGTGAAACGCGCTCAAAAATGAGGCATGCGCAGTGTGCGTGTGTGGTTCTATTCTGAGCATGCGCGAGATGTCTTTTTATCGCGATATGATACGGGATTTGTTCACACTTATCAAAAACTTACTTTTTCTAAATGAAACGAGCTCAAGTTAACTGAGCTACTGAGATTTTTTGACCACAAATTACAAGTAACTTACTAAAAGTGAGTCTTAATCACTATTTGATGAAAACTGATTTAAGTCAATTTACTATTTTTAATTAAATACCATGTTTCCATTTACAGTGTAGATAGATACTGTAGATAGATACATAGATACTGTAGATATATACCGTAGATAGATACAAAGATACTGTAGATGGATACTACTGTAGATGGATACTGTAGATGGATACTGTAGATGGATACTGTAGATGGATACTGTAGATGGATACTGTAGATAGATACTGTAGATGGATACTGTAGATGGATACTGTAGATGGATACTGTAGATGGATACTGTAGATAGATACTGTAGATAGATACTGTAGATAGATACTGTAGATGGATACTGTAGATGGATACTGTAGATGGATACTGTAGATAGATACTGTAGATAGATACTGTAGATAGATACTGTAGATAGATACTGTAGATGGATACTGTAGATGGATACTTAGATACTGTAGATAGATACTGTAGATAGATACTGTAGATGGATACTGTAGATGGATACTGTAGATGGATACTGTAGATGGATACTGTAGATGGATACTGTAGATGGATACTGTAGATGGATACTGTAGATGGATACTGTAGATGGATACTGTAGATAGATACTGTAGATAGATACATGTACTGTAGATAGATACTGTAGATAGATACATAGATACTGTAGATATATACCATAGATATATACATAGATACTGTAGATAGATACTGTAGATGGATACAGTAGATGGATACTGTAGATGGATACTGTAGATGGATACTGTAGATGGATACTGTAGATGGATACTGTAGATGGATACTGTAGATAGATACTGTAGATGATACTGTAGATAGATACTGTAGATGGATACTGTAGATAGATACTGTAGATGGATACTGTAGATAGATACTGTAGATAGATACTGTAGATAGATACTGTAGATAGATACTGTAGATAGATACTGTAGATGGATACTGTAGATGATACTGTAGATGGATACTGTAGATGGATACTGTAGATAGATACTGTAGATAGATACTGTAGATAGATACTGTAGATAGATACTGTAGATGGATACTGTAGATGGATACTGTAGATAGATACTGTAGATGGATACTGTAGATAGATACTGTAGATAGATACTGTAGATGGATACTGTAGATGGATACTGTAGATAGATACTGTAGATGGATACTGTAGATAGATACTGTAGATAGATACTGTAGATGGATACTGTAGATGGATACTGTAGATAGATACTGTAGATGGATACTGTAGATAGATACTCTAGATAGATACTGTAGATGGATACTGTAGATGGATACTGTAGATGGATACTGTAGATGGATACTGTAGATGGATACTGTAGATAGATACTGTAGATAGATACTGTAGATAGATACTGTAGATGGATACTGTAGATGGATACTGTAGATGGATACTGTAGATGGATACTGTAGATGGATACTGTAGATGGATACTGTAGATGGATACTGTAGATGGATACTGTAGATGGATACTGTAGATGGATACTGTAGATGGATACTGTAGATGGATACTGTAGATAGATACTGTAGATGGATACTGTAGATGGATACTGTAGATGGATACTGTAGATAGATACTGTAGATAGATACTGTAGATGGATACTGTAGATGGATACTGTAGATGGATACTGTAGATGGATACTGTAGATGGATACTCTAGATAGATACTGTAGATAGATACTGTAGATGGATACTGTAGATGGATACTGTAGATGGATACTGTAGATGGATACTGTAGATGGATACTGTAGATAGATACTGTAGATAGATACTCTAGATAGATACTGTAGATAGATACTGTAGATGGATACTGTAGATGGATACTGTAGATGGATACTGTAGATGGATACTGTAGATGGATACTGTAGATGGATACTGTAGATGGATACTGTAGATAGATACTGTAGATAGATACTGTAGATAGATACTGTAGATAGATACTGTAGATGGATACTGTAGATGGATACTGTAGATGGATACTGTAGATGGATACTGTAGATGGATACTGTAGATGGATACTGTAGATAGATACTGTAGATAGATACTGTAGATAGATACTGTAGATAGATACTGTAGATAGATACTGTAGATGGATACTGTAGATGGATACTGTAGATGGATACTGTAGATAGATACTATAGATAGATACTATAGATAGATACGATAGATAGATACGATAGATAGATAGATAGATACGATAGATAGATACGATAGATAGATACGATAGATACGATAGATAGATACGATAGATAGATACGATAGATAGATACGATAGATACGATAGATACGATAGATACGATAGATAAGATAGATAAGATAGATAGATAGATACTGTAGATCAGGGGTCTGCAACCTTTACGATCAAGAGCCATTTTACACCTTTGTTCACTAAATTAAAAGTGTTCGGAGCCACAATTTCCTACAACTGTGGTTATCAACTGGTGACCCATGGGCCACTTTAGCTTTGTTGGAATGGGCTTTTGTGGCCACTACGGGTGACATTATAAAAATAAAATAACTAATAATTTATATTTTTACACTTGAAGACAAAAAAACAGATTATTTTAAAGAGAGGGTTTGTTAATTAATAAATCTATGAACTATACAAACCTAGGTAATTTTTTTAATTGTGGAAAATGAATTAAGTATAGAAATAAAGTTAAAGTTTAATCCTTGTTCCATTATCCACATATTTGCAAATGAAATGACAGAAAAACTGCTAAAACTAGACATTTTTTGTTGTTTGTATAACCAATTCAGTTTTGGTCAAAGCTTGAAAGAGCCACTGCAGAGGGACCAAAGAGCCACATGTGGCTCCAGAGCCGCAGATTGCAGACCCCTGCTGTAGATATATACTGATAGATAGATAGATACTGTAGATAGATAGATAGATAGATACTGTAGATAGATAGATAGATAGATAGATAGATAGATAGATAGATACTGTAGATAGATAGATAGATAGATACTGTAGATAGATAGATAGACCTAATAAAAGTTAAAGTAAACACAAAATTTAAATTAGTGACATTTACATATGAACAAAAAGGCCCAATATTTACACACACTTTAGGTTTATGCTTTATTACTTTAACATGGGATGCATATACATATAAATAAATAAATAAATAAATAAATAAATAAATAAATAAAAATGAAGGCTCATAAAAACCTGCAGTGTCCAGGGTTAATTTATTTTTTTATTTTTTGTAAAATTGGTATGAAATATATATTTCCCCCCTTGTTCATGTAAATGCAGTCTTTAGCCCTAAAATGTAAAAAAAATATTAATTAATTTTAAAATTCATCGTATAATTTTTATTTTACAAAACCAACCCCACTGACTGGAAACAAACAAACAAACAAAAAAACCTTCATATTTGAAGTGGCCCATGAGCTGGTTGATAACGACCATTGTAGCAGATTTTGTGGCTTGTGTTTAAGTGAAGGGTAGAAATGTCTCTTTTGATGGAAAATGTTCAGACCTCTGTTCCAGAAGCTCTGATGCAAAAACTTCTGGTCCTGACCGGGTCAGGATTCTAGAACAGGTCCAGACGACGTAGGAGAGGCCCGTAAAATATGAAGGGTGGAATGTGACAAAATAAATAAATACATAATGAAATAAAGAAATATAAATACCATTAAATAATTAAATGTATCACTGAATATTTAAATGATACATTTAAGTATGTATTTATTTATTTAATTTAGTCACGTTTCACCCTCCATAATAAAACACCACATGTTTGCTTATAAGAAACATTGTTATTAAGTTTTTTCTTCATGTCACATGTTTTTATTTTACACTGTCCAAGGGTGAATCTGTTTTTGCTCGTGGGTTTGTCTGTTATCAAAATATCTCACCAACCAGTGAACTGATATTATTTACATTTTTTAGGAAAAACTGTAATCATGTACATCTACAGCGGATTACCTTTTTGGTGTCAACTTGATTCGAGATGATCAACACGAGCAACTTACCTTTAAAAAATATACCTGAGACTAACATAGTATAACAATGCTTGTTAGACTGTTCGCTGAAACTTTAACATTACCTGCTGGAGTCAATTTTGTTTGTCTGTTAGCAAAATATCCCATGAACCACTGGCCATATTTTAGCAAAACTTGCAGGAATTAATCACTGGGTGCACATCTACACATGATTCCCCTTTTGGAGTCAACACTAATCAAGATGGCTACCGTAGCTACTTGATATCACCTGACACATACATTGCTATAACTCAGTCCATTTTGCACATATTGTGCTAAAATTTGATTTGATAGTACCTGAGAGTGAGTCACAACACATATTTTGAGTGTTGCATCTTTCATTAATACAAAACACATTTTTTGGGGGTTTGACCAAAACATCTGGATTACTGTAATTTCTCAGTGTAAGATCGTTGCTGCCAGAAACTGAAGCTGGCGAGTGATGTGCATTTTTTTTTTCAAGAGGACTCTGAACTAAAAATTATGTTGAAATGCATCTGCTAAAGGGCGGCACGGTGGTTCAGTTGCTAGAGCAGTTGCCTCTCAGCAAGAAGTTGCTGGATCGAATCCCATCCCAGGACCTTTCAGGGTGGAGTTTGCATGTTCTCTCCGTGGAAAATCATGCATGTTAGACTGACTGGCAGGGCCGGCCCAACCCTCCATGGGGCCCTAAGCGAAATTTGTTTGGGGCCCTCTATTTCTGCTAATAATGTGGATTACTGCAATAAACAGTCAAATCAGATCATTCACACCTAACATAAACTCATTGCAACACTGACAGCCCTGTTTACATTATTCTATATGTATCATCCAGTGCAGGGGCGTCAAACTCATTTTTATTCAAGATCATGAATGTCCTCAAAAGGCAGGTCATGGCAGAATGTATTGATAAAACGACCTATTAACACCCTGGTAAAATACAACTTTCTCTGCTTTCAACGACTACCGGTACTTCTAAAATTTAAATATTTTATGTTTGAGTAATTTGGCATTATAATCACAAAAACTGATTTGATTTGACTAATGAAGTAATACTGAATCACACAACTGTTATCTTGAAGTTCTGTCTCTGTAGAGTCACAGAAATGGTTATGGCGGGCCGGATTTGGCCCATGGACCTTGAGTTTGACACATGTGATCTTGTGGTACTAAAAGTAACAAAAGAAAGAAGAAGAAGAAAAAAAAACACCAGTATGCAATGTATTTTACAGCAAAAGTTTGTCTGGTTTATTATCTTTGGTTTTAAAGAACTGCAACAGTAATGTTCAGAAGTAATTTTTAGTGTAAGATGAACAACAAACAACATATAAAATAACTTAGATGCATAAAAATTAATTAAATTGTGGAAAAACAGACAAAATAAAATAAAATAAAATAACAAATATCAAGGAAATCCTTAAGATAAGATAAGATAAGATAAGATATAACTTTATTGATCCCGCAGGAAATTGTTGTGCCAGAGTACTTTAAATAATGTAAATTAACAATTACTTGAAACCACATCAAATGGTTAAAAAAAGAAATTTAAAGCTGAATAATTAGTTCTTAACTATGTAAATGTATGCAATAAATCGCAAAAGCTGAACTTACAATATTAAATAGAATCATATTGAAATGAAATCATTACCAAAAAAATTCAATTCCACTTAGGGGGCCCCCTGGTGGCCCCGGGGCCCTAAGCAGCCACTTAGTTTGCTTATGCCTTGGGCCGGCCTTGACTGGTCACTCTAAATTGACCCAAGGTGAGCAAGAGAGTGAATGTTTGTCTCTTTTGTCTCTATGTGTCCCTGTAATGGGCTGGACACCTGTCCAGGTGTCTCCCACCTCTCCCACAGTGAGAGCTGTGGGCACCAGTGACTCCGGCGACCCAGAAAGGACCAAACAACTAAAGACATTAGCTGAATGCATCAGCTAAAGCTAAATGTTAGCATACAGTGGAACCGCTGGGATGGACAAATGATTCAAAATCCGTTTCTTCTACGTGAAATAAAAACTGCAGCGAGGGAAGAATCTTTTTTAGAGGCTCTTGTTTTGGGACAGGGAGCATTCAAGTGTGTTGTAAAAAACTGGAAATGGGCCTTTCTTGGTATAAAACAGGCAGCAGTAAATAATTCACTGGATCTGCTTTTAGAGGATGACACCACTCTCTGTCGGAGGTGAAGATGTTCCTGTGGTTTCTTTAAACTCAGTCCTCCGACACTGAAAACATATTTCTTTTGTCCATCCTAAATTTTTTGTTTTTTGTATTTTTATTTATTTTGAATGTCCAGAGGACCAGAATTAACTTTTTATTTTATTATTTTATTTTATTTTATTTTTTAGATTTTTCTACCTGGATTACAGAGCATGCATCAAGATATTTGAGTTCAAAGTACAATATTAAAATAAACTGCCAGAATATTTTTGTTCAAATCATCTTGAAGAAGACGATGATTGATACGTGTGTGTATCTGTGAGGGGAGGAGGATGAAAACCTTGATGAAAATCAGTAAATGAACAATAATACTATGAAAATACAAATTATTTAGCAGAATGATGCAGGATCAAGACTCAGTTCAGTTATTGTGTTAGTAAAATATTAGTTTTAAATGTATCCAATGAAACAAAGCTTCTGTTGTATCGTCATTTTAACTGACATTCCATCCATCATCCATCCATCCATCCATCCATCCATCCATCCATCATCCATACTTATACTTTTCAAAAAAATTACATTTTTTGCATCCATCCATGCATCCATCCATCCATCCACATCCATCCATCCATTCATTCATCCATCCATCCATCCATAAATCTATGCATCCACCAATCCATCCATCCATCATCCATATTTATACTTTTCAAAATTTTTACCTTTTTTACATCCATCTTTTCATTCACCCTTCCATCCATCCATCCATCCATCCATCCATCCATCCATCCATCCATCATCATAATATTTATACTTTTCAAAAATTTCACATTTTTTACATGCATCCATCCATGCATCCATCCATGTATCCATCCATCCATCCATGCATCCATCCATCCATCCATCCATCCATCCATCCATCTATGCATCCACCAATCCATACATCCATCATCCATATTTATACTTTTCAAAAAATTTACATTTTTTCATCCATCTTTCCATTCACCCATCCATCCATCCATCCATCCATCCATAATCCATATTTATACTTTTCAAAAAATTTAAATTTTTACATGCATCCATCCATCCATCCATCCATCCGTGCATCCACCAATCCATACATCATGCATGCATCTATCATCCATATTTATACTTTTCAATTTTTTTTCCATCATCCATCCATTCATCCATCCATATTTATACTTTTCAGAAATTTTACATTTTTTACAGTCATCCATCCATACATCCATCCATGCATCCACCAATCCATACATCATGCATGCATCTATCATCCATATTTATACTTAAAAAAAACATTCCATCCATCCATCCATCCATCCATCCATCCATTATTATACTTTTCAGAAATTTTACATTTTTTACATGCATCCATCCATCCATCCATCCATGCATCCACCAATCCATACATCATGCATGCATCTACAATCTATATTTATACCTTACATTTTTTCCATCCATCCATCCATCCATCCATTCATCCATCCATATTTATACTTTTCAGAAATTTTACATTTTTTACATGCATCCATCTCTCCATGCATCCATCCATGCATCCATGCATCCATCCATGCATCCATCCATGCATCATCCATCCATCCATCCATCCATCCATCCATCCATCCATCCATCCCATCCATGACTTCACTAAATGGTTTTAAGAATCTGTTGGAATCCTGGCAAAAACCAATGCAGACATGTTCCTGTTTTTGATTTTCTACATCTACCTTATATGTTTTGCTACTTTGTTTTAATTTGTAAAAAAAAATAAGAAAAATAATAATGTAATAATAATGAGCGTATTGGTCAGTTTACTGACTTACCTATATTTTAGATGAAAGGTTTGAGCAGATTTTATCTACACACATCCATCATCAATATTCGCGAGTTCACCCTTTTTCCGGTATTAAATTGCTTTGACTGTGACTAGACAAAATGTAATTTCACGAGATACTTCAACTTATGTTGGTCCACCAGAAAATAGACCTTTTATTGAAATAATCATAAAAGTACATTAAACATTTGTATCGATATTAGCTCTGATTTACTAACTACTTTGACAAGAATTCAAATTAAAAACAAACAGACAGTTAGGGTCTAACTTACTGTTGGCACATTTACTTGAAGTTTAATGGCTTAAGAAAAATAAGAATAAGAAGGAGGAAGAAAATAGGATGAATGAAAGCTAAGTTTAACGGAAGTTAATTATTTTGAAACGACAGGGTGACACTTTCCAGAACAGGTCCAGCTAGACTTCTCACCCGTGCAGCATACAATCAACGCCTCGTTACCTGGTGAAGATACTTCTCTGGAGATAAGAGCAACGAAGTTTTGTGGACACCAACGGACTGTGTTGTCCAGTTTGACGTCCAGTTGACTTCCGCGCGTGTATGGCTGGCAGACGAGCAGAAGTGCGCTTTTTCCGGCAGGAACAGAGCCAGCTCCTGACTGAGCTTTCAAAATAAAACTCCCCGAAAACAAATTCTTTCAGAAATGAGTGAAAGAGTCACAGTAGGCTTTACTGTAACTCCGGCTGAGAACGCAGGTCTAATTGACATATGACCACAACGTTTCCAGCTTTTCCAGAGGAGAAAAACCCATGTTGCAAGTTCTCCCCTTCGACACTAAAGTCAAAACGGAAGTAAGACTTTATATGGAGGGTGGAGTCTGCCCACCTCCTGAATGGCTTATTGGTTGGTTTAACAAAATAACGGATGGATTTTTCATCCCATAGGCAGAAGGTCTCTGTAGGACAGTAGGAAAACTTGTTTATAGAATCGGCCAGATGGCCGCTTGTGAGCACAGAGAATATTATGGCTAACTTCACAGACAACACAAAAGGAAGTTGCAAGTTAAAAGTTTACCCTGAACTGTGCCATAATATTAAAGCCTGCTTGTTCTGCAGAAATAAACCAGCAGAAGGGTCAAACTCATGCAAGTAACAGATCATCATTAAATGACAAAAGTATACTGTTGATCAATTCTGAATTAACACACATTAAAGAGAAAGTTATTTCTGATTGATTGGTGTCCATTAATTCAAAATAATTGTAACAAAAATAGTGTCCACTTGTCTCCTTGAGAGCTCAAGAAAAGTAACACTCAGAGTTTCAGAGAGATGTGAAGAGGCCCACATCCAGTAATTGACATGAGAGTGCCGTCCCGCTACAGTCCCCCTTTTTGGAAGTCATCGCCTGTCCTTGGAGATGAGTTCCAACACGAAAGGATACCACCGAATGTCTCTGACCTCTATGTAATCCAGCAAGTGGAGGAGAAAAAAAGTAAAAAAAAGTTCAAAATTATACTCTCATAATGTTTTTGGAAATTCCATACTGTTTGTAAGTAATCCCATTGCGGTAAGCTTTCAATCCTTTGGAAACAGTCTGTTAACCCATGGAAAACTGAGTCTGTGATCCCTTGGAAACAAAGTCTTATAATCCACAGCGGTAATTCCACAACGACTGGGGTTATTGATTTCATCAGCAAGAATGGATTTTAATCAGCATGTAGAGGGGATCCCTCGATTGAAGCAGAGGAGGCGGCCCTTGGATGAAGGTTGAAGACCAACGTTGGAGTAGCAGGTCCCCACATCGAAGGTTGCAGGCTGGATGGCTTCCAGTCGGTGCCACCCTGGTTCAATGTGTCATGCAATTATGTGGTTTTAGGTGGGCTTATGATTGGGATGTTACATTAGGCCCTACCTATATGCACCTGGTATGTAAGCTATCATGGATTAGATCAGATACAATTACCATTTAAGGGGTGGATCAATGCTGTAAAAATCAGATGTAGGGATCTATACCTATAGAGTTTTTGGAGGGCTTCTGTAACGAAGGCCTCTTCTTTCAAACTATTCCTCCCCTCATAACTTAGTTTAAAGTTAAACTAAAAATAGAAAAGAAAATATAGTATGGTCTAAATGTCTGTTGGCCTTTTAGACGAACGACGCAGGATTTGGTATTCCCTATAAATTTTGAAGTCTATGGCGAGACTCATCAAAATGAATAGAATCTAGAATAGAAACGATCGAATCGGTTCAATTTAGAAATTGTGAGGTCAATGTAGTTTATGGTACCTTGAGTAGCTTTAA
>JBBPBX010013730.1:28561-44299 GCA_038048925.1 Garcialebias charrua
TCTCTGAAAATGTGCTGAAGACTAAATGCCTTCTGGTAAATGTTCCTTGTTTACACTCAACTTGTTCATGAACACACAAACAAAAAGTGAAGTCAGTGTTTTGAGTTTCATTTGTTTATTTAAAGGAGACGTTCAACTTCCTGCCACGTCTGCAGCAGACAAACAAATGTCTTCAATGATGACGTCAGTTATTGACGGACTGATGTGTTCTTTATTCTCATGTCATCTATACATCCATCCATCCATCCATCATCCATCCATCCATCCATCATCTTTACCCATTTCTTTCTTTTTGGGTTGCAGGGGTCACATGGTGCCCATGTCCAGCAGTCACCGTGCGAGAGGTGGGGGAAACCTGGACAGGTCTCCAATCCATCACAGAGAAACCTGGACTGGTCTCAGTCCATCACAGGGACACCTGGACTGGTCTCAGTCCATCACAAGGACACCTGGACTGGTCTCAGTCCATCACAAGGACACCTGGACTGGTCTCAGTCCATCACAGGGACACCTGGACTGGTCTCAGTCCATCACAGGGACACCTGGACTGGTCTCAGTCCATCACAGGGACACCTGGACTGGTCTCAGTCCATCACAGGGACACCTGGACTGGTCTCAGTCCATCACAGGGACACCTGGACTGGTCTCAGTCCATCACAAGGACACCTGGACTGGTCTCAGTCCATCACAGGGACACCTGGACTGGTCTCAGTCCATCACAAGGACACCTGGACTGGTCTCAGTCCATCACAAGGACACCTGGACTGGTCTCAGTCCATCACAGGGACACCTGGACTGGTCTCAGTCCATCACAGGGACACCTGGACTGGTCTCAGTCCATCACAGGGACACCTGGACTGGTCTCAGTCCATCACAGGGACACCTGGACTGGTCTCAGTCCATCACAGGGACACCTGGACTGGTCTCAGTCCATCACAGGGACACCTGGACTGGTCTCAGTCCATCACAGGGACACCTGGACTGGTCTCAGTCCATCACAGGGACACCTGGACTGGTCTCAGTCCATCACAAGGACACCTGGACTGGTCTCAGTCCATCACAAGGACACCTGGACTGGTTTCAGTCCATCACAGGGACACCTGGACTGGTCTCAGTCCATCACAAGGACACCTGGACTGGTTTCAGTCCATCACAGGGACACCTGGACTGGTCTCAGTCCATCACAGGGACACCTGGACTGGTCTCAGTCCATCACAAGGACACCTGGACTGGTCTCAGTCCATCACAAGGACACCTGGACTGGTCTCAGTCCATCACAGGGACACCTGGACTGGTCTCAGTCCATCACAAGGACACCTGGACTGGTCTCAGTCCATCACAGGGACACCTGGACTGGTCTCAGTCCATCACAGGGACACCTGGACTGGTCTCAGTCCATCACAAGGACACCTGGACTGGTCTCAGTCCATCACAGGGACACCTGGACTGGTCTCAGTCCATCACAAGGACACCTGGACTGGTCTCAGTCCATCACAAGGACACCTGGACTGGTCTCAGTCCATCACAGGGACACCTGGACTGGTCTCAGTCCATCACAAGGACACCTGGACTGGTCTCAGTCCATCACAAGGACACCTGGACTGGTCTCAGTCCATCACAGGGACACCTGGACTGGTCTCAGTCCATCACAGGGACACCTGGACTGGTCTCAGTCCATCACAGGACACCTGGACTGGTCTCAGTCCATCACAGGGACACCTGGACTGGTCTCAGTCCATCACAAGGACACCTGGACTGGTCTCAGTCCATCACAGGGACACCTGGACTGGTCTCAGTCCATCACAGGGACACCTGGACTGGTCTCAGTCCATCACAAGGACACCTGGACTGGTCTCAGTCCATCACAGAGACACCTGGACTGGTCACAGTCCATCACAAGGACACCTGGACTGGTCTCAGTCCATCACAAGGACACCTGGACTGGTCTCAGTCCATCACAGGGACACCTGGACTGGTCTCAGTCCATCACAGGGACACCTGGACTGGTCTCAGTCCATCACAAGGACACCTGGACTGGTCTCAGTCCATCACAGGGACACCTGGACTGGTCTCAGTCCATCACAAGGACACCTGGACTGGTCTCAGTCCATCACAGAGGACACCTGGACTGGTCTCAGTCCATCACAAGGACACCTGGACTGGTCTCAGTCCATCACAGGGACACCTGGACTGGTCTCAGTCCATCACAGGGACACCTGGACTGGTCTCAGTCCATCACAGGGACACCTGGACTGGTCTCAGTCCATCACAGGGACACCTGGACTGGTCTCAGTCCATCACAAGGACACCTGGACTGGTCTCAGTCCATCACAGGGACACCTGGACTGGTCTCAGTCCATCACAGGGACACCTGGACTGGTCTCAGTCCATCACAGGGACACCTGGACTGGTCTCAGTCCATCACAGGGACACCTGGACTGGTCTCAGTCCATCACAGAGACACCTGGACTGGTCTCAGTCCATCACAGGGCTTTTCTCTTGTACGTTTGTGTGAATTCCTTTGGAGATGTACGTCTTGGAAACAAAGAGTGCTCTGATCGTCCTTTCTGTTGGCGTTTTGTCCTCAGACAGCAGAGCAGAGAATGCAGAGGAGCGACTGATGAACTACCTGCTGGGACCGGAGCGCTACAACAAACTGATCCGACCAGCTGTCAACAAGAGTCAACAGGTCACCATCTCCATCCAGGTGTCTCTGTCTCAGCTCATCAGCGTTGTGAGTTTATCATTTATGTTGTGAGATCATCTGAACCTCCTGGACATGTCCACTGTATCTGTTGACAAACAAGATATCCACTTTTAGATTAGACCATAGGTTTTTTGATGTAAGTAGAATTCATTAGGAAATGTAAAAAATGATCAGTAGCAACACATAAGACCATGTACCTGGGTACATACATGGGTGCGTACCTGTTCTGTACTCAGTGAGCTCCAGGTTGCTGCCAGCAAAGAGGTCTTCTGTCCAGTTCTTGTCTTTACCATGGAGCATCTGACACTCCATCCAGAGCCAAAGACGTTTAAGAACTTTGAGAAGCGGTCGTTGTAAATAATGTTAGAGTTGATTAGGAATATTCCCATAAGCAGCACGAAGTTGACCTGGTACATACAGAGTACTTTAAGTAACAGATATGTATCTGAAAGTACCCAGTACATAGTCAATACCATATCTGTAACAAGTAAATATGTGGCTGTACAGTATTATGTCTTGCTCCCAATCAAACTTTTTGTTGTTATTCAAAGAGTAAAAAAAAAAACATACAAAAGACAAAATTATTATTATTATTATTATTATTGAGTAACTTAAACCAAAAACAGTTACTGAAAAATTTGGTAGCACCGGATTGGTTTGGACTCTGAATACATGGATGACATTAAACATACCAAATTGACAGTCATGGTATTTTGCCTCAAAAAATACATTTTACATGCAGTTATTGCTAGTATCACTCAGCCCTCTGTGAATAGCAAACAACCATCAGGGTGCTAACGATCCATCGTTAGGCTGATGGTCCTCCGTGATCATGTGAGCAGCTGGTTTTGGCTGTCAGCAGCAAACTGGTTGATCCACTGTGAGAGGGTGCTATTTATAAGACTGAGCTGAATACAGCAGCTCAGACTGAAAAAGTCTTTCAGACGAAAGACGAAACGTTTCTACTTTTTTTTTTGTTGAATGTCCAGAGGACCAGACTTAGCATTTTTAGACATTTTACATTAAGTTTCTCACGGTGTTTTGTGATGGATTGAAGTTTGTTTTGTTCGGCCATGTTGACTTTACAACAGTTAAAAACAACTTTTTTCTTTCTGCTCTGTTGCTTCTGCAGAACGAGAGGGAGCAGATAATGACCACCAACGTGTGGTTGTTCCAGGTACTGCTGAGTTTCTCTGCAACTCTCTGCACGCTCAGTGTTTTTGCTCAGTAATGAAGGTGACGACCCTCCCCCTGTAGGAATGGAACGACTACAGGCTGCGGTGGGATCCAGACAAATATGAAGGCGTCAAGAAACTCAGAATCCCGTCCAAACTCATCTGGCTTCCTGACATCGTCCTTTACAACAAGTGAGTGTGAGCCCCTCATCCTACACGATGAAGATGGAGGAATTTACAAATAGAATGGAATAAATACTAAAACAACAAGAGTTTTACTGTTAACGTCTTTAAAATGTCTCTTTAAATGTTTTTATGGTTTGAGTGAGTAATCTGACTATTGTGAGTTAAAGCTGTAATGTGTAGAGTATTATCGCTGACCTTTCTTCCACTTAAGGAAAGGTCAGCACTCTCAGCACAGTCAGGAGTTCTTATAATGTTGAACTTTATTGAGATTGACTGTAAATGTCAGAGACACGGTGGAAAAACAAATACATCTATTATGTTGTCTTTCTCTGTGCTGAGTCAGCATTCACACTAAGGCTTTATGTTTATAGTTTATTTTGTAAAATTTTTGAACTGTGTTTACTTCGGTTCAATTCGACTCAGTTTATTTCTGTAGCTCAAAGTCACAACAGAAGTCGTCTCAGAGCGCCGTGCAAAAATATTCACACACATTATAAAAGACAATTAATAAAGTTCTGCATCTGAGGAAGCAGCAGGTTGTGTTGAATCTTCCCTTTGTCACAGTCTCACATCCTGAGCAAGCACAAAGGAGACAGTGGAAAGAAAAAAACTCCCTTTTAACAGGAAGAAACCTCCAGCAGAGCCAGGTTCAGGACGGGCGGCCATCTGCTTCAACTGGCTGGGTTTGAGAGGACAGGAAGTAGAAACAGACAAACACAGAACTCATAGGCGTAGATCCTGGGGGGGTCGGGGGGGTCCGGACCCCCCCAATCTTGGGGAAATATAGATCTGTCCCCCCCAATAATTCAATAAAGGAAACCGTGTCTTTAAACGATATCAATATAAAAAGGCAAAAAAAGAGAGAAATCCGCCATTATTCTAAGAAAAAAAAAGGAAAATTTGCCCCCCCCCCTTCTCTGTTGGCAAATGGTTTAGTCCAATGTTTACAAGGAACAACAAGAGCACCGGAGTCACAGGCTCGCGGAGCCGCTGGGTGGGAGTGAGCTGCAGCACAAACTATTAACTTCCAGTAAGTAGCTACTTAAAACATTGGTGACAGTGACTGGGAGGAAAAGGTCTTTCACAGTGTTGAAAGACAAGTGTGTCTCATTAGTGGCTGTAGCAACAGCAAAACGCAACGAGGAGTGACACTTCTTCATCAGCTAACACGCTAGCTTCAATGCTAACTAGCTCCCTGGTGGCTGCAACAGACAGAAGAATGTCAGCGCAGCTTTGAGCAGGATGGATTCACATTCATCATATTTTCAGGTGTGGAGCTCTTGAAAGAAGTAATGATAAAATATGTGAAAGATAATTAATAAAAAGAGTAGAGAAGATGTGATGATTAGTTAAAATGATTTTATATGTGTAGCACTTTGTTGCAGCTGTTGTTTTAAAGGGCTTTATAAATAAATTATTATATAAAAAATGTTGAGGATCAATACTTATGTCACATGATTAATTAAAAAATGTCACTGTTTATTATATTACATTATTGATATTTTGTATCTGCAACTGAAAGATTTTATTCTTAATAGGTTCTTAAAAAATGCTAGATTTGTTAATAGTAAAAGGCATATTTTGAAAGATTGTTACAAACGTGTTCATTTCTACAAAACAGTTAATAAAATATTTATAAAATACAATGAATTTCAAATGTTACAGATTGAGTTTAACATAAAAGAAATAGTGTTTTATGTTTAAATATCAGTTAAGTAATCCATTATGCCCCCTTGTTTAGGACTGGAGCAAATCTCAGCTGCTTTTGTGTGAAGGCAGGGGACACCCAGGACAGGTCTCCAGTCCATCACAAAGACAGACAAAGAGACAAACAACCATCCACACTCCCAGTCAAAGCTAAGAACAATTTACATTTGCACAGAAGAGCCAAAAATTATTCAAACTGAGGACTCAAGTTCTTGATTGAGAGTTCTAATCACTACTGGTAATTATCAATAATAATTGATCATATTTACCAAGCTAAATCATTGTGTGGAGTCTTTAATAATACAGACAGGATCAGATGTGATCAGGCAGTCATATATTCACATGTATGTAAATGTATTATTATTCAAAGTCAAAGTCAAAGTCAACTTTATTGTCAGATCTGCAATATGTACTGTACAGGACATACACAGGACCGAAATTGCGTTTCTCTCAGTCCCTCGGTGCAACAGTAAACATCTAAACATTGAAACACTGAAACATATAATAATAGACATAAGCATAAAATAGTAAAACTAACATTGTCCTGAGTTTTTTTTTTTTTTTTTGCATAGCGGTGCAAGAGCATGAAAATCCACACCAACTCTAAAACTAAAACATTAAACATTTAATGAACATAATACTGTCCTGAGTTTTTGCATACTAGCACAAAAAAAAGAGTATAAAAAGTATAACTAAAATAAACTAAAGGTTTCTAGCATTGACATTTGCAAAGTGGCAAAGCAGCGTATGAGTCAATGTACACAGTATATGTATGAGGTAGTAGTTGATGTTGTTATAGAGGCAAAAAGTGGCATATGCAGTAAGGCACATTGGGCATCCCTAAATAAGACCGTTCAGAGCACACTGTATATGTACCAGCAGTGGTGTAGATATTAGAGTAGTGTAAATAAATGTAAACAGTAGTAATTACATGTAAGCAGTAGTAATAAAAGTAAACAGTATTAATAAATGTAAACAGAGAATGTAAACAGTATTATGATTATAGGCAGTGATGTAATACAGACATTAGTGCAAGTATGAGAAGTAGTGCAAACTGTATGAGCACATGACCGAGAGTTTAGTGAAAAACTTTGTGTTGAGTGATAATGTGTGAGAAAGTTTTAGTGTTAAGGCAGTTCAAATGGGAGGGGGGGCAGAGCAGGCAGAGTGTTTAGCATTCTGACTGCCTGATGAACAGAGCTGTCTCTCAGTCTGCTGGTTCGAGCCTGGAGACTCCTCAGTCTCCTCCCTGATGGCAGCAGTCTGAAGCAGCTGTGTAGTGGGTGTGTGGGATCACCTGCCATGCGGTGGGCTTTCCGAGTGAGGCGTTTGCTGTGTAAGTCCTGCAGTGAGGGCAAGGAGGTGCCCACGATCTTCTCAGCTGCTCTCACAATGCGCTGGAGGCTCTTGCGGCAGGATGCAGTACATGCACCAAACCACACAGTGATGCAGCTGGTCAGGACACTTTCTATGGCACCTCTGTAGAAGGTGCTCATGATGGGGGTTGAAGCTCCAGCCCTTTTCAGCTTGCGGAGAAAGTAGAGACGCTGGTGAGCCTTCTTTGCCAGTGCTGCAGTGTTCCTGCTCCAGGACAGGTCCTTTGAGACGTGCACTCCCAGGAACTTGGTGCTGTCTACTCTCTCCACTGCGGTGCTGTTGATGGTCAGAGGGGCATGTTGGGCATCCTTCTTCCTGAAGTCCACAACAATCTCCTTTGTCTTCTCCACGTTGAGAGTGAGATTGTTGTGTCCGCACCACAAGGCCAGGCGGCTCACCTCGTTCCTGTAGTCCGTCTCATCGTTGTTGCTGATGAGACCCACCACTGTTGTGTCGTCCGCAAACTTGATGAAGTGGTTGGAGCTGTACGATGGTGTGCAGTCGTGTGTTAGCAGGGTGAATAGAAGGGGGCTCAGCACACATCCTTGTGGGGCCCCTGTGTTCAATGTGATGGTGCTAGATGTGTTACTCCCGACCCGCACTGTCTGTGGTCTCCCGGTCAGGAAGTCTAGCAGCCAGTTACACATTGAGGTGTTCAGCCCCAGACTGTCCAGTTTAAGGATGAGCTGTTGGGGGATGATGGTGTTAAATGCCGAGCTGAAGTCGATGAACAACATTCTAACATAGGAGTCCTTCGTGTCCAGATGTGTGAGAGCTGTGTGAAGGGCAGAGGAGATGGCATCGTCGGTTGAGCGATTAGGTCGGTATGCAAATTGGAAGGGATCCAGGGAGTCAGGGAGGACAGATGTGATGCTTTTCATGACTAGCCGTTCAAAGCACTTCATCAGGATGGGGGTGAGTGCTACTGGGCGATAGTCATTGAGGCATGCGGGCGTTGCCTTCTTTGGGACAGGGATGATGGTGGTGGCTTTGAAACAGGTGGGGACGATGGCCTGGCTCAGTGAGATGTTAAAGATGTCCGTGAAGACCGCTGCGAGTTCCCCTGCACAGTCCTTCAGCACGCGACCAGGTATGTTGTCAGGACCAGAGGCCTTCCGGGCGTTAATCTTGATGAATGATCGCCTTACGCTGTCTGAGGACAGCGTTATTAATACTACAATTAAAGTTGAACCATGCAAATTTGTTTGGAACGAACAAGTGGACCTTTGTGCCTCTTGGTCCCACTGAAGTAGCTCTCAGTCTCAAAAAGTTTGATGACCCCTGCATTAAAGTATTTCTTCTCCTTGAAAACTGTTTTCTTTTTCAGCTTTAAGATTTTGGGAAGGTGTGGTACCAGATTATCAGTGATACTGACCACAGCAATCTATGAATACAAGCCAAACTGAAATTTAAACAATATTTAGAGGGGACCTAATCTATTTTGCAAAATTCTCATTTTGCCACTTGTCATTTTGAAAAGTGGCAAAGATTGAACACATTGTTTTTTTTACAAGAGTAATGAGTGTCACTATTGTACTGATTAATACAGTATTAAGACTACTACACACATGCCATTTAAATCAATATTATTGCTGATTATTCTGCATAGTATATATGCATGCAGTTTGGATGAACTTCCCTCTGTACATTTTGCATTTCATTTCACTGTAACTTTGCCGACCCCCCCAAAATTGCTCTTAAAAAATTTCCCTGTTTATGGTCCCCCCCAATAATGAGATGAAATCTACGCCCTTGCACAGAACGACAGGTCTAGGTGCGGAAATGTGGTCAGTTTGTCCTTCAGTTGTCTAAGCCTATAGCAGCAGAACTAAGGGACAGCTCAGGAAACCCAAGCCAACCCTAACTATAGGATTTATCAAAAAGGAAAGTCTTAATCCCAGTCTTCAAACTGGACAATGTGTCAGCCTCATGGACAGAAACTGGAAGTTGGTTCCACAAGAGAGGAGCCTGAGAACTGAAAGACATTCCTCCTGTTCTACTTTTTGAAACTCTAGGAACCACAAGTAAACCTGCAGTCTGAGAGAGAAGTGCTCTGTTAGGAAAATATGGAACAATAAGATCTGCATGGTATGGTGGATGGTTGGTACTGTGAAGTGCTTTGGGGACCCTCATAGGGGGCTGTAAAGCGCTATATAAGTAATCTCCATTTACCATTTACCATCTGTAATATAAGATGGAGCTAGGGTGTTGAGAGCTTTGTAGGTTAGAAGTAAGATGTTGTATTCAGTTCTGGACTTGACAGGGAGCCAAGATTTCGACATAATTTATTTTTGTACGTCTTCTTAAGCATCTATCGTCATTTTTGTCGCATAATGTAAACCCTGTGTGTAGTCATTTTTAGTTTTGTTGTTCTTTTGTTTTAAATGTTGATG
This sequence comes from Garcialebias charrua, assembly GCA_038048925.1. Lineage (NCBI taxonomy): Eukaryota > Metazoa > Chordata > Actinopteri > Cyprinodontiformes > Rivulidae > Garcialebias > Garcialebias charrua. The sequence goes on from JBBPBX010013730.1 coordinate 38,107, forward strand.
TCTCCGTATGTGTCCTTTTTGTCTTTTTCTACTTATTATGTGCATTTTACATCTTTTTGTGTCAATTGTGTGTCTTCTTGTGTTATTTATGTGTTCTCATGTGTTTTTTATTTTTCTCTTTGTGTGTCCTTTGTGTCTTTTGTCTCCATATAATTTCATTTTGCATTTTGCGTCTCTTTCACTCTGGAGTTGCCCCTGGTGAGATGCGCCGAGCAGGAGTGGGCATACTTGTTGCCCCCATCTTGGTGCCTGTATGTTGGGGTTCACCCCGGTGAACGAGAGGGTAGCCTCCCTTCGCCTACGTGTGGGGGGACGGGCTCTGACTGTTGTTTGTGCCTATGCGCCAAACGGCAGCTCAGATTACCCACCCTTTTTGGAGTCCTTGGAGGGGGTATTGGAGAGTGCGCCTCCTGGGGACTCCCTTGTTCTACTGGGGGACTTCAACGCTCACGTGGGCAATGACAGTGAGACCTGGAGGGGTGTGGTTGGGAGGAACGGCCCCCCTGATCTGAACCAGAGTGGTGTTCTGTTATTGGACTTCTGTGCTCGTCATGGATTGTCCATAACGAACACCATGTTCAGGCATAAGGGTGTCCATATGTGCTCTTGGCACCAGGACACCCTAGGTCGCAGTTCGATGATCGACTTTGTTGTCGTCTCATCTGATCTGCGGCCGCATGTCCTGGACACTCGGGTGAAGAGAGGGGCGGAGCTGTCAACTGACCACTACCTGGTGGTGAGTTGGCTCCGATGGTGGGGGAGGATGCCGGTCAGACCTGGCAGACCCAAACGTATTGTGAGGGTCTGCTGGGAACGTCTGGCAGAGTCTCCCGTAAGACGGAGCTTTAACTCCCACCTCCGGGAGAGCTTTGAACACGTTCCGAGGGAGGCGGGGGACATTGAGCCCGAGTGGGCCATGTTCCGCGCCTCTATTGTCGAGGCAGCTTATCGGAGTTGTGGCCGCAAGGTTGTTGGTGCCTGTCGTGGTGGCAACCCTCGAACCCGGTGGTGGACACCGGCGGTGAGGGATGCTGTCAGGCTGAAGAAGGAGTCCTATTGGGCCTTTTTGGCTGTGGGCAGTCCAAGCGGCATGCGGCTCGGGTGGTTGCTGAGGCAAAAACTCGGGCGTGGGAGGAGTTCGGAGAGGCCATGGAGAATGACTTCCGTACGGCTTCGAGGCGATTCTGGTCCACCATCCGGCGTCTCAGGGGGGGAAAGCGGTACGCGACCAACACCATTTATGGTGGGGGTGGCGTGCTGTTGACCTCAACTCGGGATGTTGTGAGTCGGTGGGCGGAATACTTCGAAGACCTCCTCAATCCTACTGGCACGTCTTCCACTGAGGAAGCGGAGCCTGGGGACTTTGGGTCGGGCTCTCCAATCTCTGGTGCTGAGGTCACCGAGGTGGTTAAAAAGCTCCGCGGTGGCAGGGCTCCGGGGGTGGATGAGATTCGTCCTGAGTTCCTTAGGGCTCTGGATGTTGTGGGGTTGTGTTGGCTTACACGACTCTGGGGCAGTTCCCCAGGATTGGCAGACTGGGGTGGTGTGGTTCCTCTATTCAAAAAGGGGGACTGTAGGGTTTGTTCCAACTATAAGGGGATCACACTCTTAAGCCTCCCTGGTAAGGTCTATTCAGGGGTTCTGGAGAGGAGGGTCCATCGGATAGTCAAACCTCAGATTCAGGAGGAACAGTGTGGTTTTCGTCCTGGTCGTGGAACACTGGACCAGCTCTACACCCTCAACAGGGTCCTGGAGGGTGCATGGGAGTTTGCCCAACCAGTTTACATGTGCTTTGTGGACTTGGAGAAGGCATTCGACCACGTCCCTCGGGGGGTTCTGTGGGGGGTACTCCGGGAGTATGGGGTACCAGGCCCTTTGATATGGGCTGTTAGGTCCCTGTATGACCGGTGTCAGAGCTTGGTCCGCATTGCCGGCAGTAAGTCAGGCTCGTTTCCAGTGAGAGTTGGACTCCGCCAAGGTTGCCCTTTGTCACCGATTCTGTTCATAACTTTTATGGACAGAATTTCTAGGCGCAACCAAGGTGTTGAGAGGATCCGTTTTGGTGGCCTTAGAATCACTTCTCTGTTTTTTGCAGATGATGTGGTCCTATTGGCTTCATCAGGTCGTGATCTACAGCTTTCGCTGGAGCGGTTTGCAGCCGAGTGTGATACGGCCGGGATGAGGATCAGTTCCTCCAAATCCGAGGCCATGGTCTTGAGCCGGAAAAGGGTAGAGTGCCCTCTCCGGGTCGGGGAGGAGGTCCTGCCCCAAGTGGAGGAGTTTAAGTATCTCGGGGTCTTGTTCACGAATGAGGGAAAACTGGAGCGTGAGATCGATAGGCGGATAGGTGCAGCGTCCGCAGTGAAGCGGGCGCTGTACCGGTCTGTCGTGGTGAAGAGAGAGCTGAGTCAAAAGGCAAAGCTCTCAATTTACCGATCGATCTACGTTCCCACCCTCATCTATGGTCATGAGCTTTGGGTTGTGACCGAAAGAACGAGATCTCGGATACAAGCGGCTGAAATGAGTTTTCTCCGCAGGGTGTCTGGACTCTCCCTTAGAGATAGGGTGAGAAGCTCAGTCATCCGGGAGGGACTCGGAGTAGAGCCGCTGCTTCTCCACATCGAGAGGAGCCAGTTGAGGTGGCTCGGGCATCTGGTTAGGATGCCTCCTGGACGCCTCCCTGGTGAGGTGTTCCGGGCATGTCCCACCGGGAGGAGACCCAGAGGAAGACCCAGGACACGCTGGAGGGACTATGTTTCTCGGCTGGCCTGGGAACGCCTTGGGATTCCCCCAGAGGAGCTGCTTCAAGTGGCTGGGGAGAGTGAAGTCTTGGCCTCCCTACTTAGGCTGCTACCCCCGCGACCCGACCCTGGATAAGTGGAAGACAATGGATGGATGGATGGATTTTGAGTCTCCATTATGCTTCTTTTGTTCTTTTCATTTTTTTCTTTTTAATTTCATTATGCAAACTTTTAGTCTTTTTAGTCTCCTAATACTTCCTATTTGTTTTTGTTTCTGTCGTTTGTTCTTTTTATATCTCCCTATGCAGCTGTTTTTTTCTCCTTTTGCATTATTTTTTATGTCTTATTGACTTTTCTATCATTTTAGTTTCTCTTTCTGCCCTTTTGTGTCATTATGTGTTCAAATAACATAAAAATCAACACTTTAAAAAAATTAATTTTCACACTTTTCAGCATTTTTTAGTGCATTTTCACAAAAATTCAGATTTTTCCAGTTTTCATTCAGTCCTAACATTTTACTTTCTCAACACCTATCACAGTGCTGATGGCGTTTACGAGGTTTCCTTCTACTGCAACGCGGTGGTGTCCAACACTGGGGACATTTTCTGGCTCCCTCCAGCGATCTACAAGTCCGCCTGTCCCATCGAGGTGCAGAACTTTCCCTTTGACCAGCAAAACTGCACCCTCAAGTTCCGCTCCTGGACCTACGACCACACAGAGCTGGACCTCATCCTCACCAGCGACTACGCGAGCCGCGATGACTTCACACCGAGTGGGGAGTGGGACATTGTTTCACTGCCGGCACGCAAAAACGAAGACCCCAACGACATCACCTACCTTGACATCACCTATGACTTTGTGATCCAGAGGAAGCCCCTGTTTTACACCATCAACATGATCATCCCCTGCATGCTGATCACTTCGTTAGCCATCCTGGCGTTCTACCTGCCGTCAGACTGCAGGGAGAAGATGACTCTGTGCATCTCGGTGCTGCTGGCCCTCACTGTGTTCCTGCTGCTAATATCAAAGATAGTACCCCCCACCTCGCTGGCTGTGCCTCTCATAGGTTAGTCATGCTTTTTGTTTTTTTAACAAAAAAGAAGAATCATTAACCAAACTGACAGATTATGTCATCAGAGTAACAGATATTTGAATCCAAAAATGCCAAATAAGCAGTGCCATTTTCTTTGAGGTTTAAACTATTTTAAAAGGTCGTTAAAATTAGATGAGTTGTTTGTAAATGGAAAATATTAAATGCATAAGAAATGCCATATTTGCAAGGTGGAACGATGCTTTTAGGAAGTGGGTTGTAAACCGATCTAGCTCTGTTATTATTTTTTTTAAAACAAGGGTTAAATTGTTTGGACTTACTGTATATTTCAACCTATAAGTTGCATTTTTTGCATAATTTACATGCCCTACAACTTATACGCCAAAGGGACGTATTTATGGATTTTTCCCCATATTTATAAACCAATGTTTGGCTGAGATATGACAATTTTCATTCATTCTGACATTGAAAATATTCAACACTACCATTTTCAGCCACTAGATGGCACTCGTGAGGTATGGCATGCCGTTGTGGTATGTAATAGGTAAAAGTGGCTATTAATGACACAATCGGCTTGCCATAGCGGACACCTTCGTCCAGCTCTCCTGGAGCAACCGTTAAATCAGCTTTGTTTTCCTGCACCGCCCCAACGAAATTCAGCTGATTTGACCATTGAAGTGCATTTATTAAGTAAAAGATCAACTGAGACACACCTTTGCGATAATGTCGAGCAAACAAATAATAGTTTTTAAGTGTAAATCTTGTTAAATTCTTGTTAAAATCCTCCTGTGCACACTCCTGTGGCTGCCATTTTGCAGCCATTTGGTATTTGGCACAACACCGGCCAACATTTCTGGGTTGTCAGCAGTGATGTGTTACAAACGCAGTGCATCAGCAGTGCCATAATAGATGCGACGTATACGGCAAAGCGACATATTTATGGATCTTTCTACTTTGTACTTTATTAGACATATATGGACTGATGCAACTTGTAGGACGGTGCAATGTGTACGGCAGAAAATACGGTATATGGATTTACCGCGTTTGAACTACACGTATTTAGTTTGAAATTTAATTTGCTCCTTTTGTGAACAATAAGCAGCTTTCAGTCCATGTTATGAATTTATTTTCTGATGCCAAAAGTTCTATAGTGTTCATTTTCTTTCCAATGATCAATTGATCTGCTAACACCTGCTCACATCTGGATTTTGAATCCACTGGCGATGTGTTCGATGGGCATCCTGACAATTGTCAGAGGTGAATCTGCAGATATCAAAAATAAAATAGCACTCATGATCATGACAAGAAAGTTAATTCTCAATAGTCCAGGTATCAAATCCGCTCATTCTCAATCAGTTCATCTGGACAGTTTCTTTTTAGCAGAAACGTTTCACCCTCACTCCAGAGGGCTTCCTCAGTCAGAGTAGTCCAAAGCACACTGAAGTTAACCCACCAAGTAAGCAACTTATGTGGACCAACCAGTTTGCTGTAGCCAAGATGGTTTCTGGGGGCTGTGTCCCTCGTCGACTCCTCCCAGGCAGGCAGACATGTCCAAAGTGGTTCAAGACAAGAAAGTTAATTCTCAATAGTCCAGGTATCAAATCCGCTCATTCTCAATCAGTTCATCTGGACAGTTTCTTTTTAGCAGAAACGTTTCACCCTCACTCCAGAGGGCTTCCTCAGTCAGAGTAGTCCAAAGCACACTGAAGTTAACCCACCAAGTAAGCAACTTATGTGGACCAACCAGTTTGCTGTAGCCAAGATGGTTTCTGGGGGTGTGTCCCTCGTCGACTCCTCCCAGGCAGGCAGACATGTCCAAAGTGGTTCAAGACAAGAAAGTTAATTCTCAATAGTCCAGGTATCAAATCCGCTCATTCTCAATCAGTTCATCTGGACAGTTTCTTTTTAGCAGAAACGTTTCACCCTCACTCCAGAGGGCTTCCTCAGTCAGAGTAGTCCAAAGCACACTGAAGTTAACCCACCAAGTAAGCAACTTATGTGGACCAACCAGTTTGCTGTAGCCAAGATGGTTTCTGGGGGTGTGTCCCTCGTCGACTCCTCCCAGGCAGGCAGACATGTCCAAAGTGGTTCAAGACAAGAAAGTTAATTCTCAATAGTCCAGGTATCAAATCCGCTCATTCTCAATCAGTTCATCTGGACAGTTTCTTTTTAGCAGAAACGTTTCACCCTCACTCCAGAGGGCTTCCTCAGTCAGAGTAGTCCAAAGCACACTGAAGTTAACCCACCAAGTAAGCAACTTATGTGGACCAACCAGTTTGCTGTAGCCAAGATGGTTTCTGGGGGTGTGTCCCTCGTCGACTCCTCCCAGGCAGGCAGACATGTCCAAAGTGGTTCAAGACAAGAAAGTTAATTCTCAATAGTCCAGGTATCAAATCCGCTC
>JBBPBX010013731.1:18558-32500 GCA_038048925.1 Garcialebias charrua
CTAATATATACAGTAAGTCATTTTTGCCTCATCTTTTCTGTTGCTTTCTGTATAGGAAGATGTTTTTATTTTTGAGATATCCTGCTATAAAAGAAAAAAACATGAGTGACCAAATTACAAACATATATATAAATAAATATCTATGAATATATACTCATATGTACTTTATACTGTAGATCTGTGTACGGTAGTTGTAGAAATGTGTGATGTTCCTTTGTGAAATCTGTTTGACAAAGCACTAGGAAAAAGAATGGGTAAAAAAATGTCTGTTTGATTTTAAACATTAAAAATAATAATAAAAAATATTAATGAATATAATACAGTATTGATTGTTTCTTCTTTCATTATTTGTAAAAAAAAATTATTCCTGGTTGTTTATCTTTTTTTTTTTCTAATATGGTTAAAAAAAGCTGTTTTTATTTTATTTTATTTAATATGCTCAAGTTTGCTTTTCAATTTACTGTGAAGAAACTGCATGGATTGATTTTTTTATTTAAATTGTATTTTACAAACAGAATTGCAACCATTTTTAGTTTGGTAAAGATGCAGAAACGACACCGCCCTCTACTGGTTAGACCAGTACCTGCAAGTGCATATTTTGCTATACAGGAAACCCCCGACCTACGACCCCATCGACCTGCGAACCACGGGACCTACGAACATATCATATTTAATAAAAATATGAAATTACTGTATTAAAAAAAAAAAAAAAAAATTTTTTTTTTTTTTTGTGTTTTTGTGTTTAAATGTTCTTAATTTCATGTTCTGGTTGTTTTAAAGGCTTTATAAATAATAATTATGATAAAAAAGATCATTTCTGATCATTTTTGAGCAATTTCTGAGCATCTTGGGCAACAGGAAGTAGGTCTTCAGTTTACACGGTCACAAATTAATGTAGAACACCGGACGGCGGACGCCATTTTAGGTTCAGTCACTGGGGTCTCCGGTCACAGAACACCGGACGCCATTTTAGGTTAGCTGCCCGGGAGCCAGCCGAAGACTGGTGACCAGGATGGCTTCATATGGATTAATTACGAGCTGGAAACGTCTCTGTGAACTTTGTGGATGTCTCAGGCAGTAGCGGATTTATCGCCGATCGTGCCAGGCCGCCGTGCGAACACCTCCGGCCGGCCTGGCTACACCTCCGGCCTGGCTAGCTCCAGAAGCTAACACGGGAGCTAACACGGTAGCCGGCCGAAGACTGGTGACCAGGATGGCTTCATATGGATTAATTACGAGCTGGAAACGTCTCTGTGAGCTCTGTGGACGTCTCAGGCTGGAGCAGGAGCTACAGATTGATCGCGCCGCCGCTCCAACACCAGCTCATGGCTTGGCTAGCAGAAGCTAGCCAGCTAGCTAACAGGTCTGGAGCAGCTGCGGTGGTTCACTGGCCGGCCGCCGCGCTGCTCGGCCCCGACAACAATCAACGCATGGCAACCTAAGATGTCGGCTTTGACCATCTCAAAGTAAGAAAATATATTTTTATTTATTCTGTAAATGTGAATAGCAATGTTTAACATTACAGTACACTACTGTACATTTAATGTGTGTGCGCGCTCCGTTAGCATGATAAATAAAGGTTGAATGAATGAATGAATGAATAAATTTTTTTTTTAATATAATTTTCACCCCCTACCTACGAACGGATCGAGCTGCGAACCGTTCTTAGGTCCCTAACTCGTTCGTAGGTCGGGGGTTTCCTGTATTAATGTGTGGTTTGTTTACTTGTTTTGTTTTACTTCCAACAATTTGTGAACTATTCTGATTTAGTTAAATACCTTAAGTTGATCCTGGTTACTTTCCAACGTCGATTTGGCTGAATTTTCATATTTTTAACAAACTTTTGTGGCTTTAAATATAAGAATGGCTTTAAAATATAAATTTAGTTTAATGTATCAACATTTTTTCTATCGTCCTCTCCCACCATATGTCAAGCGTGTTTCAGATCCACGCAGTGGCGGTTTCTGGTCTGGGTATAGCCAGCTGCCCTGTGTGGCATATTGTCAAGGATGGCACGTGTGCCTGGCCTCGACCTCCCCCTCAAAAAGAATACAGTGCAGTATTTCATATAGCCTGCCTAGCCAACATGTCGGTTTCCAATCGCCCACTTGCAGGTAGTGGGCGACTTCTGACTGGTGCAGGGCATTTAGCTTCTGCTGAGGTCTGACACACAGGTTGTGAGAGAAGGGGAGGGGGATTCTTACTGGCTGATAAATGCCAAAGCTTCACTACATTCTTCTTGTTTTTCGGAGGTTAGCTCACCTTGGGTTACATTTTTGCTTGGGCAGTGCGGTCTTATTCTTCATGTCATGTCAAATAGTTCACTAAGTAAATCACACCATTGATTGTTCCCTAACAAAACACATTTCATTCATAATATTGCAAATACAGTATAGCCAATAGTTGGCAGCTTATTTGTGTGAAATGACTGAACATTTTTACAAAAACAAATCTACACACCAAGGAAGGTGAATTAGTTTAGGCCAGATGTGGGCAACTTAAGGTCTGAGGACCAAAAGTGGTCTTTGGACAATCTCCATCAGGCCCCCAATGTCCTTAGTATAAAAGAAAAACTACTTTTTTAAATAGATTTATTAAAAACCAGCCATTTCTGAACAAGACAAGGAAATTTAAATTAAACATATCACACAAAACAAATTAAAATAACATTTTAAGTCATTCTGAATCAACAACTAAACTGAACTTTGAAACACAAAACATAAGTTTGTTTTGCATAATTTCCGCCAACATGTAAAACATGTTAAGCTAACGTGTATAATATATTGTCACAAGAGCCAGTTGACAGAATATGTCTTATATTCCTAAAGGATACTGGAAAGACGTGTTTTTATAAAGCCCAATAACTTTGCTATTATAAGAAAATCCTGAAAAGGGTCTTCTATTATCTGTCATATCTGTCACACGCTGCTCTTTGAATTGAGAAAGCTCCTCGGATGAGAAGCGAAATGTCTTCTGTTACAAATAAAGTCCAGTTGATTCTGTATTGAACGCCTTTTTTTAATATCTGTCATAAAGAAATTCTTCCAATTCTCCATGCAGCCCTTTGATTGCTTTAAACTTCTTTATACAGCCCTTTGGAAACATTTTTTTTGCCAACCTCTGATTTAGGCCTGAGTTGTTTTGACTCATGTTGGGGAAGTGCTAATCATGGAAAATGGACAAGAAAACGTCAAAGCCATCAGATGCCCAGTTTAGGACATAGAAAAGAAGAAGAGGAGAAATGAAAAAAAAAAAAGACAAAGGTATGCAGCTGTGTCATCTCTTGGAGCATGAAAGGTGGTATGCAAACTATGGCCTGTTGCAAGATAGGCTTTCCATGAATTAATAACATAAGACATAACTGTTGATTACACTTAGCTGCTTAGAACAACATGATCGGTTTTCAGCAGAAAATATTACCATTTTAAAGATTGAAATTCTTCTAAAACTATAATACTATGGGAAAGTAATACTAGGCTACCATAATCACGAAAGCAATGATCTAGTGATGTCGCTTGGACCATGTTAATATCGTTAACTGGAAGAGGATTTATGTCCTGAATATATCACAAATCTGTTTGTTTTGTCTTATTGTTAGCCATTTGTTATGGCTGACGTATGACAATCCCTAAATCACTTTAAATTACTTGTGAAAGTTATTTTAGCCTGCTGTAATTACTCAGTATGGCATTAGGGTACTTCTCAACAATGGTTAAATAACCATTGTGAGGCATAGAATTATGAATGTTTGATAATGATACAACTGATGCATGATGTATCAGAAGTTATGGTATTTTAATGCAAATTCAGGGGCACTTCTGGAATATTTTGGAGCACCCTCTGCCACAGGCCAAGATCCACTTCCTCAGCCACAAATGTGTCTCCACACGTCTGATCTTGAGGATGAAGACCCATTTGCCTCCACCTCCCACCCTCAGGAATCGTCAGTGTGTGTGTGCAAAGTTCTGAATAAGTGTTCAGTTGTGCACTTTATTTTGTATTTTCTTGCTTGAAGTGAAGTAAATTGTCTTATTCAAAGTGGGGTAAGGCTTTGCGTGACAGTTGTGCTGTTAAATCTGTGTCTTGTTCAAAGTGCACTTGTTGTACACAGATTTTCTTCAGCAAACCAAAAAGCTTGTTGTAAAATGATCGGAAACATGATGTAATTTCCACACAAATATTTTGAACAATATAACTTTTGGATGAATTTGTCATTTTAGGAGATGAGCAAAATGAGTAAGGGTGCGCTAATGGAAAACTTGTCAAATCTTCTCTGACAATACCAAACATCTTGTTCCACTATTAACTCGTTTGGTTTTATTTATTGGACTGAACAAATAAACTTTAAGAAGAAAATCATATTGACAGCCTAATTTACTCATTTAACAAACTGGAGCCTCTGAAGCATGTGGAAGAACCATACACAGCCACGACAGCCTGGCGCCTCTTCATGCTGCTCACCAGCTTGGTCACACACTGCTGTAGGATGGCACCAGCCAATGTGATTGTTTATAATATTATATATTATAACAACTCTTTCTCAACAACATTCTGGTGTAAAGAATGCTATATGAGCTAATAATAAATCTCTACACATTTGCATGACACCATTAGTTTAGTTTGTTACCGTTTTCATGCAGGAACACATGTTCAGTTTAGAAAACAGCGACAAATTCAACAATGGTGTTGTGCATCAGTGTGGACCTTTAATATTAACTAATACAGTAGTTCCTCATTTATTGTCGGTGTTACGTTCCGGATCCCTCCCCACACACACACACACACACACACACACACACACACACACACACACACACACACACACACACACACAATAAGTGAAAATATGCACAGTAGAATTGACATCGATTTCTGAGTTGAAATAACATCCCAAAACAGTTCAGTCAACTAATAAATTCAAATAAACTAAACTAAAGCAAAAGTTTATTTAGCAAGAGTTTTTTAATAAAGATAACTTGATAATTATCAACTTAAATGTTTAAGTTGAATGAGTAGTAATGCCTGTTTACTCACCAGTTCTGCAGAATACACAGCTCGGTTCCAGTCTGGCTCAGTTCCGGTTCGGCAGACCTACCCAGCCTTGATCTGGTTTTGGTTTGGTTTAAAACTGTTCTCTGCATCCACTGAGCACCAAAGTCCCTATGAATACTGTACTGTATGGACAAAACTTTTTCTGATCAATTTTTTTTTTTAAACATTCCCTTCAACAGAAAGCAACTTTGCCTTCTAGGAAGTGCACTGTTGCCTTCTGGGTAAGGTAGTCCTTTAGACTAGCGATGCGTCCATCCATTATCTTCCCCGCTTCTTCCTTTTCAGGTCGCAGGGGTCACTGGTGCCCATGTCCAATGTGAGAGAGGCAGGGTACACCCTGGACAGGTCGCAAGTCCATCACAAGGCCACATAGAGACAAACAAGACAAACAACCATTCAGTCTCTCACTCTCACAGGGACAATTTAGTTACCAATTAGCATAACATGCATATTTTTGGTCTGTGGGATGAAACCGGAGTACCTGGAGAAAACCCACACATGCAAGGAGAGAACATGAAGATTCTACGCAGAAAGGCCCCCGGACCGGGATTTCAACCAGGGTAACCTGCTCTCTGAGAGACAGCAGCTCTACCAGGCTTATTGAGAGAAAACTACAAATGGCATTTTTTTTTTCCTCGTGTACAATCTTACTTTGAAAAACCGTGAAACTGCATGTCCGCAAAAGTCAAAACGCAAAGTAGCGAGGGACCACTGCATAGTATTTTTTTTCCACATTAATATGCCATCATTGAGAGTTTTTTTATTTTAAAGATGGGAAAACAATTTAAAAAGGTACTTTCTTGGCTAGCCATTTACTGGTAATTGAAAAATATAGTTTCATCTGACTTGTATTTTTATTATTTCATAGAATCCAACTGATAAAATGTAAAGTAACTATTGTCACTATTGAAAAACAATATTTTAATTTATTTATCAGTCTAAAAAAATGTAACAAAATTTACACTGAAGACATCAGACTATTGTCAGAAAATAATAAACATCATGGTGACAACACTTTGATTATGATTTCCAAGTTATTTGGCTGCAACAGCACAATTACACTTTCAACTTATAGTCATTCAGATAAAAGCTGCAAATAATTACTTTACAACTGAAAAGGTCTGGAATGTATACTGAGTTGTGTATTATTATTTTTCTAATGCAAACGACAACTATGAAAAATCAGGAATATGCACACACATGAAGAAAAAAAAACCACTGGTTAAGATGAAGGTAAACTATTACCTTTGAAGGTTAATTTAATATACACTGCACATAGATATAGCTGGGCTCACCTCGATGCACAGCATGGGCTCCAGAACCATTCTTCTTGAGATGGACCTTATTCCACTCTGAAGTTGCTCATGGTGAAAGGTGCCGAGAAGGTATAGGTCTACTTTTAGTTCCCCAACTTGGTGCATGTGTGTTGACGTTTTTCCTGGTAGATGAGAGGGTTGCTCTCCTGCCCCTCCAGGTGGCCAGGACGTGCTCTGTCGGTTGTTTGTGCCTATGTGCCAAATAGATGTTCAGAGTATCCGGCCTTCTTGAAGTCCTTGGAAGCTGGAAGGTGTGCCAGCTGGGAACTCCCTTATTCTGCTGGGGGACTTCAATGCCCATATGGGTAATGACAGTGTGACCTGGAAGGGCATGATTGGGCGGAATCACTTCTCTGAACTGAACCCAAGCAGAGTTCTGTTGTTGGACTTACCGTATTTTCCACCGTACACGTCGCATCAGTCCAATTATGTCCAATATAGTGGAAAAATCCATAAACGTGTCGCACGGCTGTATACGTCGCATCTATTATGTGTCACCGCTGACACGTCACAATGTTACGCGTCAGCGCTGACAACCCGCAAATGTGGGCCGGTGTTTTGCCAAAAATGGATCGGCTGCCAAATGGCCACAGGAGCGTGCACGGAAGGACTTTAACAAGATTAAAACTTAAAAACAATTATTTGTTTGCTGAAAATTATAGCAAAGATGTGTCTGAGCTGAACTTTTCCTTTAAAAAGGAACATACCGTATTCTCCGGCCTATAAGTCGCACCGGAGTATAAGTCGCACCAGTCCAATTATGTCCAATGAAGTGGAAAAATCCACGTATAAGTCGCACCGGCCTATAAGTCACACCTCACGGCACAAAACGAGCACGCGCAGCAACAACAGACCTGCAGTGCAGCAAACAGACCTGCATCTCTTTGATCTTTAAAGATAAACACATTAAAAATATATTCTTGTTAGCTGACATTACAGTAAAAGTGTGTCTCAGTTTAACTTTTCTTGGTAAATGCACTTTGATGGTTAAAAACCGTTAAATTAAGTGACCATTTTTTTGACCAAAGTGAAAAAACCGAAAAATCCACGTATAAGTCGCACCGGCCTATAAGTCGCAGGGCTTAGAAATGTATGCAAAAAGGTGCGACTTATAGGCCAGAGAATTCGGTAGTTGTCAAATCAGCTGAATTTAAATAGTTTCGCTTGTCGGGTCTTCCAAACGTGCGCGCGTGCAGCGAAAACCTTCATCTCTTTAAAATTTAACAAGATAAACACCTAAAAAAAGATTTGTTTACTGAAAATTATAGCAAAGATGTGTCTGAGCTGAACTTTTCTTTAATAAATGAATATAATGGTCAAATCCGCTGGATTTAAATAGTTTAGCTTTGTTGGCACTTCCAAACGTGCACGCACAGCAAAAGGAAACCGTGCATCTCTTTAAAATTTAACAAGATAAACACATTAAAAAATTAATTTGTTTGCTGACATTATAGTACAGTAAAAGTGTGTCTGAGCTGAACTTTTCTTAATAAATGCAGATTGACGGTTAAAACATGGCAAACTGAAGCCGACGAAATAAAGCTGCTTTAAAATTACTTCACGCACCCGCCCATAATGATGACAGAAACACCTATTTATTTATTTATTTTTATTCAAACCCGTTGAATTCTTCATCCTCTGTGTCGCTGGTGAAGAGTTCTGCCAACTCCTGAGGTAACAGTAGTTCAGACCTCCAGAGAACAGGAGGCCGGGCTGCGACAGAGAGAGTCCGAGTAGAGGAGGCTGCTGTCGGACACATGAGCTGGGAACGGTCGGTGGACTCTCTCGAAGTGTCAGAGCTCCAGGGATGAGGAGGCCGTGCTGCGACAGAGTGAGTCCGACCAGATGAGTCTGATGTTGGACACATGAGCTGGGAACGCTCGGTGGACCCTAGCGGCCGAAAGTGGTACTGCTCCATTTTTTCCGTCAGAATGAATGGAAACGGTCATATCTCAGCCAAACATTGGTCTAAAAATATGGGGAAAAATCCATAAATATGTCGCTTCGCCGCATAAGTTGGAGGGCATGCAAATTAGGCAAAAAACTGCGACTTATAGGCCGAAAAGTACGGTATGTGCTAGTCATTGTTTGTCAATAATCACAAACATCATATTCGAACACAAGGATGTCCACAAATGCACTTGGTATCAGGACACTGTAGGTTGTAGCTTGATTGTAGTCTTGTCATCTTATTTGTGGATGTTTGTTTTGAACACTCGGGTGAAGAGAGGAGCTGAGCTGTTAACTGGTCACCACCTGGCAGTGAGTTGGATCAGATGACAGGGGAAGATGCTGGACAGATCTGATAAACCCAAATGTGTAATGAGGGTTTGCTAGAATGGCCTGGCAGAAGAAACCATCTGATAGATCTTCAACTTCAAGAGAGCTTTAAACACATCCCAGCAGAGGCAGAGGCAGTGGTGTCAAAAGTATTCACATTCATTACTCAAGTAGAAGTATAGATACAGTACTGGGATTTAAAAATACTTCTGTAGAAGTAGAAGTATCAACTCTAGCTTTTTACTCAAGTAAAAGTAAAAAAGTACTGGTTTCAAAACTACTTAAAAGTATAAAAGTAAAAGTAGCGTAAGAAAAGCAACAACAAAGACAAATGCTTAGGCCGCACCACATACAGTATACTATTGTATAAAACACGCACCTTTCCGGCAGTTCAGGATAAAGGGCCGTGACAGCCCCTGGTTTACTCCTGAACTAGCTGATCTCCTACACTGGAGAGATCATCTTTGGGCCGCAGCAAGAAAATCACACTCAGACACTGATTGGTTGAAATTTCGGCAGCTAAGGAATAAATGCACAACTGCCATCAAAGCCGCAAAACGTAACTACTTCTTATCTCAGACCTCCAAAAATCTAAATGATCCAAAAAAATTCTGGAAAACCATTAAATCTCTCTCAGGCACCCCCCAATCATCTGACCTCCCATCACAATTTCTTGTTGACTCTGTTCCTGTGTCAAATAAGCACGAGATCCTGAACTGTTTCAATAAACATTTTGTTGCTTCTAGTTCATTATTTGACACAGTTACAAACGGAAAATCAGCCACTTTATCTAATAATCAAACTTCTACAAATCAAATCCCTTCTACAAGTCAACCATCTGTTAATCACACCTTCTCTTTTTCTCCGTTCTCAGTCAGTGAGGTAAATAAACTGTTAAATGATCTTGATCCAAAAAAATCTGCAGGTCCAGATGAACTTCCACCTTATTTCTTAAGGCTGGCTGCTCATATCATCACAGTCCCTGTGACCCACATCTTTAATCTGTCCATAAGCCAAAACACCATTCCGGATGCTTGGAAAACAGCATTTGTTCTTCCTTTGCTGAAGGGAGGTGACCCCACCTCACTGAACAATTATCGACCGATCTCTAAACTCTGCATCTTAGCCAAGGTTCAAGAAAAACTGATAAACTCCCAGATCAAAAATTATCTGGACTCATTTAACATCTTACCTCTCCATCAATCTGGTTTCAGGAAAAAACACAGCACAACAACTGCTTCTCTGAAGGTTCTGAATGATGTTGTTGAAGCATTGGATGCTAAGGACTATTGTGCTGCACTTTTCTTAGACCTGTCTAAAGCTTTTGACACTGTGGATCATAACATCCTGTGTCATAAGCTCTCAGAAATCGGTTTCTCTGATCACACCATCGGTTGGTTTTCTAACTATCTTTCCAATCGGAGGCAATGTGTTCAACATAACGGTACTTCTTCCAGCTATTTAACAGTTAAAAATGGTGTACCACAAGGCTCAGTTTTAGGACCCACTCTCTTTACAATCTACATAGCTAATGTAGGTCACTGCATCCCTGATGCATCCTTACATTTCTATGCTGATGATACAGTTGTTTACTGCCGAGCTAAAACAGTTGCTAAGGCTTTCCTGTTACTGCAATCTGCTTTTGACATCATCCAGTCAGATTTGTTCCGTCTCAAACTTGTCCTAAATGCTGATAAAACAAAAGGGATGTTTTTTTCAAATAGGAAGGCGGTTCCAGCAGATCCTCCTCTGATTTTTTCTTCAAATGGTGTCCCTATTGAGTTTGTTGATTCCTATAAATATCTGGGTATCCTGATTGATTCACATCTCTCTTTTAAACTCCACGTGGAAAACCTAGTGAAGAAACTGAAAGTTAAACTGGGTTTCTTTTTCAGAAACAGATCATGTCTATCACTGAATGTCAGGAAACGCCTTGTGTCTGTGACTTTCCTTCCCTCCATTGATTACGGTGACATTCTCTACATGAATGCTCCTACAAGCACCCTGCGGATGTTGGATGTTGTCTATCATGGTGCACTAAGATTCATAACTGGTTGTGATTATCGTACCCACCACTGCACCCTGTATTCACTGGTTAACTGGACATCATTAACCTCACGCAGACTCTTCCACTGGTACATTTTCATCTTTAAATCACTTCTTGGTCTGCTGCCCTCATACATCTCCTCCTACATGTCTTTGCGTGAGTGCAGCTACAGTGTGCGCTCTCAGGACATGATTACCTGCAGTGTTCCGTCAGTGAGGACTGAACTTGGAAAAAGGGCCTTCTCCTACTCCGCTCCTGCTTCATGGAATATCTTACAAAAAGATCTGAAGCTCTCGACCTTGACTTCTCTAAATGGTTTTCAGAATCTGTTGGAATCCTGGCAAAAACCAATGCAGATCTGTTCCTGTCTTTGATTTTATACGTCTACCTTATAATGTTTTGCTAGTTTTTTGATACTTTGTAAAAAAAAAAAAAAAAACTTTCTTTTGTTTTTTTCTTCTCTCTTTTGTTTTCTATTGTTTATTGTTTGTTTGTTTATTGTTTATTGTTTAAGGAAATTATACCACTGCTGTTCATTGTTCTTTAGTTTTAGCAGGTCGCTTTCGTAAATGAGCCCTTGAGGTTCAAAAGATTTACCTGACTAAATAAAGGTTGAATGAATGAAAAAAACCCCATCTCCCCCACAAAAATCGTTTTTTTAGACTAGATTATATTATATTGTTAATGTTGAAAAACTAGGGGTGCACTAAGCTACCTGTCTTAACTGCATATATGCCCATTGAAAATATACACATTTAAATGCAAATTTAAATATATTAAAATAACCATATAGGGGTATTATTGAGCATTACCATATGTTTCATGGAGTCACAATGTGACTGTAATTACTCTTCCTGGCCGCTATAGAGGCGCTGTTGACTCTTAAGGCCGCGTTGACTACCGCTAATTCCGTTAGCTTGAAAACGAAGACGGTGAAAAATCAACTTTTGGGATGAGTTTTAGCCTGGATGTGACAATCGCTTAAACAAACGTTCTGTTAAGAAAATAATCGATGTGTTTAAAATGTTTAGAAAAGGTTCTGTGAACTTTTAGATATTAAATGCACCGGACTTTTTCCTTTTTTTCTATCTGGCTGACGTCACTACGTCGATGTGTCGTTTGTGTTGCATTTAGGGACGTGCGTGCAGTCGGACGTTTGTGTTCTCCCGAAGTCTAAACGCTCTAAAACCCCTTTAAATATCTCAAAACACCGCGGTTAAACAGTTTCTGACGATATTTCATGCATAGAACGAACAAGTCAGACAATCTGTCAGTATTGTGCTAACAAAACTGAAATTTGACGACCAGCACCGCGTGTCACGTGATCGCTTTGAATCGACCACAGCACATAAACAGACGCCATGAACGTATCACAAATGTAGATTCTTTTTCAACTCATAAGACGCTTAAATGCACCCCAAAAATTCTGTAAACGTATCGTTTCACATCCGAACAGTTATACCAAGCTGCGCCCAGTAAAAATAGCTCAATAAATGTCGCCCACACGGACTTTTCCCGTATTTAGCAACACGTCAGAGCTAATGGACCGAGTCAGAACCTCGATCCGACAGCTTCAGACTATTCCTGCTTAAAATGTAACGAAACTTTCAGCTTACCTCAATACGGCAAAATGAAAGAAAAGTAACGAGGCTATTTTTAAAAAGTAAGGAGTAGAAAGTACCAGTAATTGCGTGAAAATGTAAGAAGTAGAAGTATAAAGTAGGCTGAAAAATAATTACTTTACTAAAGTATAGATAACTAAAATTTGTACTTAAGTAAAGTAACGAAGTATTTATACTTCGTTACTTGACACCTCTGGGCAGAGGACACTGAATCTGAGTGAGCCATGTTCTGTACTTCAAATGTTGTGGTGGCTGCCTTGAGCTGTGGTTGTTGGTGCTTCTTGTGGTGGCCATCATCAAACTCTGCTGGACACACTGGGTTAAGAGCAGTGGTGTAGTCTACATTTTTGTAGTGGGCATACCGTGCTTAGAAACCAAAGTACACTGGTTAGTAAAGTGTAACCGTCAATTTATTTTGATTTTAAGCATATTGAACAGTTCCAAATTTCTCTGATGCTTATATTTGAATAAATGAACAACAAACTTTGTACAACAGCTGGCTTTGTATTAAAAACATGTTATATAATTTATAAAACAGTATCAAAGAAAAGCACTGCACACCAATAGATTGTTACAGAAGTGTTTAACTGTCGTTTAACGTATCAATGACATGTACCTAATGGTATGTCATGTACCATTGGGCACTTTTAAGTGGGTATACTGAAATTCTTAAGTTTTTCTAGTGGGTATACTCCATATACCCGAGTATCACGTAGACTACACCACTGGTTAAGAGGCTATCAAACTGAAGGAGTCCTATCGGGCCTTGTTGGCTGGTGGAACTTCAGAGGCAGCTGAGGAGTACTCCAGGCCCAAGTGGTCCTCAGCCTTTGCTGTTGATGAAGAAAAAGCTCTGATGTGGTAGGAGTTTGGTAAGACCATGATAGAGGCTCTCAATTACAGGGGTGCTGATACATCAATCGCATTCTACCGGTTGATCACAAAGGTATCATGGGTAGATGGCATGACATTATTATTACATTAAAAATATATGTCAGCCTGTTATCCATCCTCACTATGAAATTTGTCACTTGACTGATAAAAGCCTCATTTTCATTAGTGCCAATACAGCATGGTACAACATGGTACAGCTGGTTTTCCATTACACTCCATACCGGCTCTAGTGGGTGGGTTCAGAGTAGGGCTGGGCCATATCATATCGTTCCCGGTATTACCGGTAAAAAAAGCTTGCCCGGGCAAAAAAGTTGTATCATCATATGCTAATTTCATGATGTAATACGTCGGGGCGCCGATATACAGGTAGTCCCCGACTTACGAGCATATCGACATACGAGGTTCCAGACTTACGAGCTGACTAACGAACAATAAAGTTGTACAGAAAATACAGCACTGGTATGTGTTTTTGGATGAAAGTGTGTTAGCTAACTAACCGTTTGTAAACAAGTTTCTGAGCATGTTTATGAACTAGTATGTACGTTTGTGTTGAAAAACGAGTGTTCGTAGTAGCGCTAGCATAAATTTTCCGACTTATGACCGAAAATCCGGACTTACGAGCAACACGTGTTTCGGGTTCTGACATAAGAGATTTCGTTTAACGAGCACCTCGCAGGAACGGAACTCGCTCGTAAGTTGGGGACTACCTGTACACACACACACACACACAT
>JBBPBX010013731.1:37519-51931 GCA_038048925.1 Garcialebias charrua
GGGGAGCGGTATGCCACCAACACTATTTATAGTAGAGGTGGTGTGCTGCTGACCTCAACTCAGGATGTCATGGGTCAGTAGGCAGAATACTTCAAAGATCTCCTCAATCCCACTGGCACATCTTCCATTGAGGAAGCAGAGCCTGGGGACTTTGGATCGGGCTCTCCAATCTCTGGTGCTGAGGTCACTGAAGTGGTTAAAAAGCTCCTCGGTGGCAGGGCCCGAGGGATGGATGAGATTCACCGGGAGTTCCTTAAGGCTCTGGATGTTGTGGGGTTGTGTTGGCTTACACGGTTCTGCAATATTTTGTGGACATCGGGGGTAGTTCCCTTGGATTGGTAGACTGGGGTGTGGTCCCTCTATTCAAAAAGGGGGGCCCTAGAGTGTGTTCCAACTACAGGGGGATCACTCTGTTAAGCCTCCCTGGTAAGGTCTATTTGAGGGTTCTGGAGAGGAGGGTCTGTCGGATAGTCAAAACTTGGATTCAGGAGGAGCAGTGCAGTTTTCGTCCTGGTCGTGGAACACTGGACCAGCTCTACACCCTCAGCAGGGTCCTGGAGGGTGCGTGGGATCTACAGCTTTCACTGAAGTGGTTCACAGCAGAGTGTGACATGGCCAGGATGAGGATAATTTCCTCCAAATCCGAGGCCAAGGTCTTTAGCTGGAAAAGGGTAGAGTGCCCTCTCCGGGTCGGGGAAGAGGTCCTGCCCCAAGTAGAGGAGTTTAAGTATCTTGGGATCTTATTCACGAATGAGGGAAAAATGGAATGTGAGATTGATAGGCGGATAGGTGCAGCAGCAGGCACTTTACTGGTCTGTCGTGGTGAAGAGAGAGCCGAGTCAAAAGGCGAAGCTCTCAATTTACCGGTCTATCTACGTTCCTACCCTCATCTATGGTCATGAGGTTTGGGTTGTGATTGAAAGAACAAGAACAGGTGGCCAGAATGAGTTTTCTCCGGAGTGTGTCTGGACTCTCCCTTAGAGATAGGGTGAGAAGCTCGACCACCTGGGAAGGACTCAAGAGTAGAGCTGCTGCTTCTCCACATTGAGAGGAGCCAGTTGAGGTGGCTCGGACATCTGGTTAGGATGCCTCCTGGATGCCTCCCTGGTGAGGTGTTCCAGGCATGCCCTACAGGGAAGAGACCCAGAGGAAGACCCAGGACACGCTGGAGGGACAATGTTTCTCAGCTAGCCTGGGAACGCCTTGGGATTATCCCAGAGGAGCTGGCCCAAGTGGCTGGGGAGAGGGAAGTCTGGGCCTCCCTTCTCAGGCTACTACCCCCGCAAAACCGACCCCGGATAAGCTGAAGAAAATGGATGGATGGATGGATAATGTATGGCAGAGAGCAGAGTGATTTTTGTGTCACTTACCATTTATCAGCATGTACGAACAAAACTAATAAAATCCAGGGTCCAAAGAGAGGTTAGTGTATTCATCAGTTTGGACATAAGGGGCCGAGATGGTGTAGAGGCAGGGCAGCCGGCTCAGGACCAGAAGGTCTCGGGTTCGATCCCCAGTCACTGCATACCTCGTTGTGTCCCTGGGCAAGACATTTAACCCCAAATTGCTCCCGATAGGACAGGCAGCGCCTTGCATGGCAGACTACTGCTACCGGTGTATGAATGTGTGTATGAATGGGTGGATGGTTGGTACTGTGAAGCGCTTTGGGGCCCCTCATAGGGGGCTTGAAAGCGCTATATAAGTAAGCTCCATTTACCATAACTGTGATCATGTGCACGCGGCATGAGTATTTAATGCAGCTGAGCCCAGCATCAGTGCTGCCAGATAAATTTAAAATGTCTTACAAAGTATTTACCCCCTCCTTTTCTGTGCACATGTTCAACAAACACAACACACACACCTCATCTTAGATTACCTTTACTCAACACCTATGACAGTTTAGGTTAAAATGCTATCAGCTTAAAGCGACAGTACTATAGTTCATAATTTCTTATCTGGCAACCCAACTGACATGGAAAATACAGCTTATTAATGTAAACCTGCTCATTTTTAGTTTATTACCCCAAAAAACATTCAAAAAAGTTCAAGACAAAAACAATTGGATTTTATTTGTAACAGAAGACGTTTCGCTTCTCATCCGAGAAGCTTTCTCAATTCAAAGAGCAGAGAGTGTGGGGTTCAAGTTACAAAACTGAGATAAGACACACACATAGGCAGTGATGAATGTAAATATTTGGGGCACTATTTGACTGCAGACCTGTCAGATGATAGAGACATTTACAGACAATGCCGTATGCTCTATGGTCAAGCTAACACGCTGATCCGTAGGTTTGGAATGTGCTCAACATCTGTTAAGATCCAGCTCTTTAAGGCCTACTGCACTCCTTTGTACACCGCTCACCTGTGGAGACGTTATAAAAAGAGCAGCATGTATAGACTAACTGTGGCATATAATGATGGCCTTCGAATGATGCTGAGGGTACCTCGTTGGAGCAGTGCGAGCAAAATGTTTGCAGATGCAGGTGTGCCTACCTGCCAAGCGGTGCTGCGTAACCTCATGTATAGATGCATGTGCAGATTGTCTGAATCTGGGAACTGTATCATCGCTACACTGACCAACCCTGGACTGAGCTCTGTGAGGTGTTTTTCTGTTTTGGGGACTCATTGGCGGATGAGCCTCTATAGGAAAGTTTTTTAATCCTTTTATTTATTCTTATTTTTATTATTTTTCTTTCCTTATTATATACATATATGGATCTTACATTGTGTCTGAAATAAAGAAACTACTACTACTACTACTACATACATAATGCAGAATGACCTATCACACCTTACAGTAGGGGTTTATTAAAGGGGACCACATATAGGTCTTTAAAATTTTTATGTTATGTCTGTGTGCTATCTTGACAATATTAATTCATTTTAATACACAAAATAATTCTTAGATAATTAATTATACCCTTTTTAATTCTGCCATTTTTAACTTTCGTTTTGAACGACCGGTTTCTGATACTGAGTTCTGAAGTCCACGCCCTTCAAAGATCTGTTTACGCCCTCTGTAACAGCCAGTATCTGTAATGTGTTGTTGTTTTAAAATTAGCTCTTTTTTTATTACTCATTTGACTTACTGTTAGTGCTAGCTTAAGATAACTTACCGAAACCCGTCTGAGCGCGCCGCAATTTGCTGCTCCTTTTAGCATTAGACCACCCGAATCCGATGCTAATGTTAGCTTGTTCCTCTTCCGGTGTTCGCCAGCTCCGCTCGTTGCACGCGGAGATTTTGGGAGTTATCGCTGTTCCAGTCAAGACAACACAAAGTTCACCAAGTGTCTCCCGTAAATTAATCCGTAAGGAGAAGGTCCTCGCTGCTGCGAGGCTGCTGCGAGGCTGCTGCGAGGCTGCTGCGAGGCTGTACAGTTGAAGCTCCGCTCCATCGCGCCAGAAGAGGGTCCCGTTGCCGCCGGTCCCTACGCCGGGGGTCTGCTCGTTTAATTTTTGCCGGCTGCGCGTTGGGAGCGATCGCAAATACACTAAAAATTGAACTAAAACATAAAAATAACAATTATACTTTATTTATAAAGCCATTTAAAAAAAACACAGCTGCAACAAAGTGCTGTACACATGAAATTAAGAACATATAAACAAAAGATGAGATGAAATCATGAAAAACAACAGTCATGTGTTTAATACAGAAGTGGGTTGAGCCCAGAGCCATATAAAGTGAGAGTTGCGACACTCCCATAGAGTTCCATTGTAAGAATGGAATGCGGAAGTCACGTGGGTCATGGAGGGGGCGATTTGTTCCATGGCTCTGGTTACAGTCTGAAGCTGCCTGCAGTAGCGCTCCGTCGCCGCCAGAGGGCGCAGCTCCACAAGGTTTCCATAGCCGTTGTTTGGAACGATTGACCGCCTGTCGGCGAGATCAAAGGGTGTCGGAACTCTCTATATATATGGCTCTGGTTGAGCCTAACCAGGGGTTGCTAGGTGAGGGGCTGGACTCAGGTTGGGGTGGGTTGTGGCTGCGGTTTGTGACGTCACAAACCGCAGGAAGTGAGGAACGAACCGTTTGTATCACAGACAAATAAATCTACTTAGAGTAAATAAACCACCGGGTGCATTTCTTTGGCCTTAGGACTGTTTTTTTTATGAAGTACATACCCAAAGTTGAGTAAAAAAACCATTAAAAAGTGAATTTTGCATGTGACCCTTTAAGGTCTTTGTTAATCTAATTCACAGACTAACAAATCCCTACTGTAAGGTGTGATAGGTCAGCCTGCTGTCGCAAGAAATATGTCTTTTCTTAGGGCTATGATTCGTTCGGCATGTACCATCTCGCTCCTGGGTGTTTGAACGATTTAGGACTTTCTCCATCTCTCGGCTGGCTGGGTCAGAGACAACTCTCCATCATGAGACTGCTTCTCTTATGAGAGTTCCTTTTCAGCTCTGCACAGCAACTTTTAGCAACTGCTTTCTCAGCCACTGCTTGACGACCACTGCTGCTTCTCAGGTGTCTTTACCTGACACCTCAGAAGTTGTGCCTGCTAATTCTTAACCAATCAGAATGCAGCTCCAACCCATGGATGGGCATGAACAAAGCTGCATAAAATAATTTAATTATAATCTCCCTTCAAAGTCTCAGAGGTGAAACATACTGTAATGTCTTTTGTTAGAGGGTGACACTTTGTTTTACATAAAAACCATTTATTTTAGCCAAATGCAAGTTTGATTCTGATAAAATATTGTAAAACAGTGGGGTTCTTTGAATCTCTGTTCAACTGGAGGTTTAACTTCCTCCGTTACTACGGCAACCACAGTCTCTGTTAATAAGGCAAAGTTCACTTTGTAATAAATCAGGTTCTAGCGACATTTTTAAAGTTGACTCAGAACCATCGGTGATACTAGGAATGTTGGTTTGAAAATTTTCCCTAATTGAAAAAATATATATTTATAAAGAATTGCATGAAGTCATCACTGCTTATAGTTGTAGGGATACATGAATAAACAGAGATGGGATTTTTCATTAGACTAGCTATGGTACTGTTACGGCTGCAGTGGTCTTTGCCTCTTTTTCCTGGTATGGTTCTGGAGACAGGCCTTCTGCAGGTGTTTTGTGTTGCCCTGATTGCACTTCTGTTATTTAAGCTGCCATGCATGCAGCAGGAAGGAGGCTTTTCCCTTCCTCCTCCTCTGAACACCTTCTGGATGGGTTTGTACCTTATGGTGGGGTTTGTTAGGTTTGTTTTGCATTTATCCATTAAGGTTACATTTCAGGTATTCAATATTTTTTCAAGTTTTCTGCTCTAGTATAATTTAATAAATGCCATTTTTATTTAATCAGAAAATCCTTGTGTGGTCTCCTTTAATGTTACCCCACCAAATGAGCCTGGTGGACGTAACAGTACTGAAAAGGAACCTTGGGTTATTTTTATTCTCATCAATTAAAGACGAATAATATAAAGTTCTAGCTTTACGGAATGCCCTTTTTTGTACATTAGCAGGCTATGGTAGGTAAGATTCCTCATCACTAGTGGAGTGCCATTTTCTTTCTAGTTTTCTAGATGTCTGTTTTAAAGTATGCAATTCAGAATTGAACCAAGGAGCTTATTTCCTCTGATTGATTTTCTTCAGCGGAGCAACTTTATCAAGTGAAGTTTGCAAATTAGTTGTAAAATAATCAACCAGCTGATCTAAGTCACTGCTCTCTGATATATTACTCTGCAAGACAGAGGAAAGCGATAGAAGAAACTCTTTAAATTTGGCTACAGCATTTTCTGATAAGCCCCTGCTAAGGTGAAATTTACTCTCAGTACCGTAACTGTGTACTCATTTAATATAAACTCAAAAGGTAATTCAAAAATGGTCAGACATAACAGGACTTTAAGGAAATATTACCAAGTTATTAATCTTGATGCCATAGGTCAGAACTAGGTCAAGGGTGTGATGATGAGAGTGTGTAGGTCCTTGGACGTTTTGGGCAAAACTAATTGACTCTAGTAAGTTTTTAAAGGCTATGCTTGCGCTATACCTTTCAGCATTTACATGAATATTGAAATCACCCATTATTATAACTTTATCAGTTTTTATTGGTAAGTCAGTTCAGAATTCTGAGAATTCAGACAAAAACAGAGCATAGGAGCCTGGTAGATTACATATAACAACTAGTGAGAGTGGCCGCTTCATTTTCCATTTAGGATGGGATAGAAGTAGAGACAGCGACTCAGAAGTAGTATAACTACTAATTGGTATAGTATTAATTAATAGTCCCGACTGAAAAATAGACGCTACACCTCCGCCTTAACCAGTTGCTCTAGGAACATGAACATTTAAATAATTAGGTTGAGTGGATTCATTTATACCAACAAAATTTTTGGGTTTAAGCTAAATTTCTGTCAGACTGAATAAATCAGTATGATAATCAGTTATCAGGTCATTGACTAACAGGGATTTAGAGGAAAGAGATCGGATGTTAAATAGTCCATAGTTAATGATTTTATTTTATTTTTTCTGGTAAAGTAGTTGTGTTTATTTTAATAAGATTTTTAAGGTTAATATTTTTAGAGCTCATTTTTGGTTTATTTTATTTGCGCCATGGGCAAGTTGGCACTGTTTCAATGGGGTTTTGGGTGGGTAATGGTAAATGGTAAATGGAGCTTATTTATATAGCACTTTCCAGCCCCCTGTGAGGAGCCCCAAAGCGCTTTACAATACCAGCCATCCACCCATTCATTCAGACATTCATACACCGGTAGTGGTAGGCTGCCTTGCAAGGCGCCATCCAGACCTACCGGGAGCAACTCTGGGTTAAGTGTCTTGCCCAGGGACACAACGACACATGGTGGGCGGATGCGGGATTCGAACCACCAACCTTCCGATCAGGGGTCGACTGCCATTACCACTACACCACGGCCGCCTCTCAGGGTAATAGAGAAGCTTTGTTTGACATGGTTTCAATGAGGTTTTGGGTGGGTAACAAAGAAGCAGCAGAGAAGTGTGGAAGACTACATCTCTGCTTCCTGGACTGAAATCTAGACTGGACTTTTAACTGTCAACAACCTGGATGTCCAACTGAATCAGATGTTTTTAGAGAGAAGTGCTGCTCCACATAAGGTGGGATGGATTTCATCTGTCTGCATCAGACCTGGTTTTCTCAACAAAAAAACTCCAGTTGTCTACAAATCCTACGTTGTTTTCAGAGCACCACCTGGATGTCCAGCGGTTGAAAGCCGACATATGGTTAAACATGTCATTGCTGGTCAGGTTGGGAAGGGGGCCGGAGAAAACTACGGAGTCAGACATAGTTTTTTGCGAAGTTGCACAAGGAAGCAACATAATTTTAGTAATCTCTGATTTGCGAAGCCGAGTGTCATTTTCGCTGATGCGAATAATGATTTTACTGTATTTCGCCTTAGCTTTAGTTAGTAGTTTCAGGTGGGATTCAGTGTCACCTGCTCTGGCCCCTGGAATGCCTTTGACTGTGGTTTGAGTTGCAGGTGCCATGTTTCGAACTACGTAGCTGCCAACAATGAGAGTCTGCTCCTCTGTGGGCGTGTCACTAAGCAAGGAAAATTGATTTGAGAGTTGAACGGGTCGGTAGTTGACCGAGGGCTTAATTTTAGTATTGTTTTTTTCTTTGGACCATCACCCAATGTGGCCGAGTTTCAGAGTACAGTGTAGCTAAGTGGAGGATACCGGTTTGAAACGTGGTTTTGGATGGGAGAAAAATAATTTGAGCCGTGAACGGATCGGTGATTAGCTGGGGGTTTAGTTTTAGCTTTAGGCTTACTTTAGGCTTACTTTAGGCCGATATCTCACGGGCCTGTGGTTCCGGTTCAAACTAAAGTTTGGGAACTTGTTGAAATTTGTCACAGAATTATTATTTTTGCAAAATAATAACTACATTTAATTTGCCTATAATAATTATTTTAATATTTACAGTAAAACTTATTTCACTTCTGTGTGGACTCTCAAGTGTGTGTTTAAATTTGTCTTCTGGCCAAATCTTTGTCCACAAAGATCACAAGGAAATGGTTTGTCTCCGGTGTGGACTCTTTTGTGTGCATTTAAAGTTGTTTTATGGCTAAATCTTTTCCCCCAATGATCGCAAGCAAATGGTTTATCTCCTGTGTGGACCCTCACGTGAATGTTTAAAGTTCCCTTCCGACTAAATTTTTGTCCACAAATTTCACAAGAAAATGGTTTGTCTCCTGTGTGGGCTTTCATGTGCGAGTTTAAATTGACCTTTTGACTAAATCCTTGTCCACAAAGATCACAAGGAAACGGTTTGTCTCCTGTATGGACTCTCAAGTGTGTGTTTAAAGTTTGCTTACGACTAAATGTTTGTCCACAAAGTTCACAAGGAAACAATTTGTCTCCTGTGTGGACTCTCGTGTGTGCATTTAAAGTCGTTTTTCGGCTATATCTTTGTCCACAAAACTCACAAGGAAACGGTTTGTCTCCTGTGTGGGCTCTTATGTGCGAGTTTAAATTTACCTTAAGGCCAAATCTTTTTCCACAAAGATCACAAAGAAAAGGTTTGTCTCCTGTGTGGACTCTCATGTGTGAGTTTAAATTTGTCATCTGACTAAAACTTTGTTCACAAAGATCACAAGGAAAAGGTTTGTGTCCAGTGTGGACTCTCCTATGTGCATTTAAACTTGTCTTACAACTAAATCTTTTTCCACAAAGATCACAAGGAAATGGTTTATCTCCTGTGTGGACTCTCATGTGGGAGTATAAAACTGTCTTCTGACTAAATCTTTTTCCACAAAGTTCACAGATAAATGTTTTGGCTCTAGTGTGGACACTCATGTGAATTATTAAAGTTCCCTTGAGGCTAAATCTTTGTACACAAAGTTCACAAGAGAATGGTTTCTCTCCTGTGTGGACTCTCATGTGTGACTTTAAACGTGCCTTTCGATTAAATCCTTGTCCACAAAGATCACAATGAAACGTTTTTTTCTCCTGTGTGCCCTCTCTTGTGTGAATTCAAATGTGATTTCTGATTAAATCTTTGTCCACAAAAATCACAAAGAAAAGGTTTGTCTCCAGTATGGACTTTCCTGTGTGTGTTTAAAACCGTTTTATAGCTAAATCTTTTTCCACAAAGACCACAAGGAAAAGATTTGTCTCTAGTGTGGACTTCCATGTGTGAGTTTAGATGTGCTTTGCAAGTAAATCTTTTACCACAGTCTTCACAACTTATTGATTTTAGCCTTGCCTGGACTTTCCTGCATGACTCTACATTTTTCTTCTCTCCAACACATTTCTTATGAACCAGGCAGCTTGAAGACTCCACTCCTGGATGACTTGTAATATGTTGTTGAGGAGTCCATTTACTGACATACTGCTTACCACACTCAGAGCAGCTCAAATATTTGTTGATAGTGTTTACCTCTGACTCAGGAACCATGCTCTCCTTCCAGTCTTTGATAGTGTCTTCAAGTTCTGATTCAGAGTCTGATGAGTTATTTAGTGGCAAGTCAGGATTGTTCCTTTCACCATCTCTTTCATTGTCTTCATTAACGTCAGTCTTTGAAGAGCTGGAATTGTCTTTGTGAAACTTTAAATCTGGGCTCTTGGTAAGTTTTTTTTCATCCTCCTTACTTATTAAAGGAACTGTAGTGACCATAAACCCATCATCTGTCTCCTCCATATTGAGTTGGTCACCCACCAGACTGGTCCAAGGGTCTTCTCTTCCACTTTATGATGAGAGAATCTGGGTCCAGCTGGTCCACATCAGGCCTTCATTCTTGAGGAGCTTCTTCTTTTATAGCAGCACCAAGCATAGGCAGGAACGACTGAAACACATGTACAGTATATTAAAGACAGTGTTACTTCAACACACACACACACACACACACACACACACACACGTATGCACCACTTGTGTTGTTGCACTGAATAGGTTCACTGTTTGACTGCTTGGAGATGTTAAAACCATACCATAAAACCATGTCTCATGGAAAAAAGAATCAGCGACCTATCCAGGGTGTACCCTGCTTCTCGCAGAGTGATTACTGGACATGGGCACCAGTGACCCCCGTGAGCCAAATAGAAAGAAGCAGGTAAAGATAATGGACGGATAGATGGATGGATGGATGGATGGATGGATGGATGGATGGATGGATGGATGGACAGACTATGGAGACAAAATCTATAGATTTGCATCCTTAACTAACTTACGGTAGCTAAACTGGATCCCATTTACCATGCTGCTCTGAAGTATATAACAGGTTCACCCTATAGAGGGATTAATTGTTTATGAACATGGCGGATGTGCACGCAGCCAGTCTGCAGAAAGAGACGGTGCCTTGCGTGTAATTCTGTTCCCCTGTAATGAGAGGATGTACAAAGGCGGATACGACCATCTTCACAGCTCTTCTAATAGATTTCTTGGTATTAAAAACTATAAATCCACTCATTGTCTTGGTGGCTGACTGATATTTGTCAGGCTAAAGTGAACATGACAAAAGTTGTATGAAAAAATGCATTTTTCTCTCTGCGCTTAAAAAAAAATCACAAAAAACAACTGTAAGAAAACCCCCACACAAGACCAGGTTTACTTGTTGCTTATTTGAGGTTTTATATTTATTTATTACCAGGAGCTGCCTGTTAAAATGAAGTTACAACCATAACAGAATATGTGGACTCGTTTTACAGAGAAATCTATGAGAAGCGCATTGAAAATGGTCGGACCCACCTCTGTGCGTGTTATTTTTATTTTGTTTTTATTTTATTTTATACATTTTATTACATTATGTTGAAAAGGTGAATAGGTGCTGCTCATTAGATCTCAAGAAGAACCATGAATACTATTACAGTAAGGAAAATAATATTTGAACACCCAGCTACTTTGCAAGTTCTTCCACTTAGAAATCATGGAGGGGTCTGAAATTTTCATCTTGGGTGCATGTCCATTGTGAGAGACATAATAATAACAAAATAATCCAGAAATCACAATGTATGATTTTTTAAAATAATTTATTTGTGTTTTACTGCTGCAAATAAGTATTTGAACACCTGTGAAAATCAATGTTAATATTTGGTACAGTAGCCTTTATTTGCAGTTACAGAGGTCAAAGGTTTCCTGTAGTTTGTCACCAGGTGTGCTCACACTGCAGCAGCAGCATTTTGGTCCATTCCTCTACAGATCTTCTCTAGATCAGCCAGGTTTCTGTTCTGTCACTGAGAAACACCGAGTTTGAGCTCCCTCCAAAGATTTTCTATAGGCTTTAGGTCTGAAGACTGGCTAGTCCACTCCAGAACCTTGACATGCTTGTTACGGAGCCACTCCTTGGTTCTCCTGGCTGTGTGCTTCAGGTCATTGTCATGTTAGAAGACCCAGCCACGACTCATCTTCAACGCTCTAACTGAAGAAAGGAAGTTGTTCCCCAAAATCTTGCAATACATGGCCCCGGTCATCCTCTCCTTAATGCAGTGCAGTCGTCCAGTCCCATGTGCAGAAAAACACACCCAAAGCATGATGCTGCCACCCCCATGCTTCCCAGTAGGTAGGGATGGTATTTTTGGGATGGTACTCAAAATTTTTCGTCCTCCAAACATGGCGAGTGGAATTAAGACCAACATGTTCTATTTTGGTCTCATTTGACCACATAACTTTCTCCCATGACTCCTCTGGATCATCCAAATGGTCATGGGCAAACTTAAGACGGACCTGGACGTGTGTTGATATAAGCAGGGGAACCTTCTGTGCCATGCATGATTCTAAACCATGACGTCTTAGTGGATTCATTCATTCATTCAACCTTTATTTAGTCAGGTAAATCTTATTGAACCTCATGGGCTCATTTACGAAAGAGACCTGCTAAAACTAAAGAACGATGAACAGCAATGGTAGAATTTGCATAAACAATAAACAAACAATAAACAATAGAAAACAAAAAAGAGAAAAAAAAACAAAAGAAAGAAATAACAAAGTATCAAAAAACTAGCAAAACATTATAAGGTAGACGTATAAAATCAAAGACAGGAACAAATCTGCATTGGTTTTTGCCAGGATTCCAACAGATTCTGAAAACCATTTAGAGAAGTCAAGGTCGAGAGCTTCAGATCTTTTTGTAAGATATTCCATGAAGCAGGAGCAGAATAGGAGAAGGCCCTTTTTCCAAGTTCAGTCCTCACTGACGGAACACTGCAGGTAATCATGTCCTGAGAGCGCACACTGTAGCTGCACTCACGCAAAGACATGTAGGAGGAGATGTATGAGGGCAGCAGACCAAGAAGTGATTTAAAGATGAAAATGTACCAGTGGAAGAGTCTGCGTGAGGTTAATGATGTCCAATTAACCAGTGAATACAGAGTGCAGTGGTGGGTACGATAATCACAACCAGTTATGAATCTTAGTGCACCATGATAGACCACATCCAACATCCGTAGGGTGCTTGTAGGAGCATTCATGTAGAGAATGTCACCGTAAATGTCACCTATACTCATGTAACTATGCGTGGTCCCAACAGAAACCCCCGAGCCTCGGAACTGCACCTCCCGCGCCTCGAACAGAACAGTTTGAGACATGCAAGGAGTCGCGAATGTCTCGGAATAATGGCCAAACACCTCTATGCTCGGAAGAGACAGAGGAAGTAAGTAGTTTGTCAGTAGATTTGAATGTTACTGTGCTTGACCAACCTGATACAATGAGTGGCGTTATCATTGATAATGACACTATCAACATTGACCAACCTGGGGCGATGTGTAGCACTATCTTTCACAAAGACTCAAGGCACACAGATGTTGACAATATAGATGCTGACAGTAAACAAATTGCTGACACACAACAACATCCTGAAGGTCATGATGCTGACAGCCAACAAGATGCTGACAATGAACATGAGTACACAGCCAGAGTTACACGTGAACAGAAATGTGGGCCAAGACCTGTGAGGTTTCTGTGTAACTTTATACAAAGGGGGGTGGCTAAGAAAGCTTACCTGCCTATCACGCTGGAAGGTGTCCTTGAGCGTGAAACCCTCCTGGATGGCAGTTCTGATATAACTATTATGTAGGCCAAGCTGTTCGAGGAGCTGAGGACCGCCGCTAACAGTGTTGACAGGCAAATACCCTTTGAGAAATGTGCTATTGAACTGCAGGGTCTCGCAGAGAAAAGAACAACCCTAACAGCTATAGCTATGGTTCACATGCAGATTGGCAAAATGACACTACACCACCCGGTGTACGTGTCTAAACTTGACTCGTTCCCATTTTTGGTTGGCCAAGACTTTATAAACCGTTTCAGCGCGATTATAGATTATGGTCAACAGACAATGTGGGCAACAGTGAGAAAACCCTGCCAATAAAAGTGCCTCATAGTTGTGATACAGACTGCCTAACCGCAGGTACCGCAGAGGACACAAGGGACTGCTCATCCGAGGACGAGAGCCCGGTAAGTGAACCTTCAACTACAAGTGAGACAGAAGAGACCCAAAAGTTGGACCAAACTCTGGCCCAACAAGAGAACCTCCTCTGCGAGCTGAAACAATCAGCACTCACTGAACAAAACCTACCACAGGTAGTGAAAGGTGTTGAGATCCAAGGATCCCACACCAAAGACGCTGTACTGTCCTCTGGGACAGGTAATTCGGCAATCAGCCAAGCTTTCGATGAAACCTTGGTTCAAGGGCATTTGAGCCCAGAAAATGACAGTCTACAAGACGCTGACAGTCACTTGGACATCATTGTTACAGATTTCGAGGACCCCTCATCAGACAAAAAGGGGGCAAACTCACATTACCTACCACAGGTAGAGAAAGGTGTGGAGATCCAAGGACCCCACACCGAGGTTGCTGTACTGTCCCCTGGGACAGGTAAATCGGCTATCAGCCAAGCTTTCGATGAAACCTTGGTTCAGGGACATTTGTGTCTAGAACTAATCAGAAATGACATAGTTTTTACAGACTCAAAGAGCCCCTCTTCAGTCAAGAAGTGGGAAGACACACACAACGACAGTGACCCGTCGCAGTCTGTACAATCAGACACACCTGCGACTGCGCCGACGGTTGTGACACACCTGAATTACACGGAAAGAGGTAAACGTAAGAAGATACGTTGGCCGAAACCTAAACGATTCCTGTGTACCGTCTTCTCTCAGCTGCGCGAACAGCTTAAACTAAACGGTGGCATCCTAACTTGTGCCCATGGACGGACGTCCTCACCTGTGTTCGTGGTCCCCCATGACCAAAGGGGGGTGATGTTAGGCCATGCCAAAGACAAAGATTTGAATGTACACCTCAGAAACACTTTTGCTTTCGCCCAGAAAAACCTGGAAAGATCCGCTGAAGGACGTAAGGCGTACTATGACCAGAAGGCCTCTCACAATGAACTCCAAGTGGGAGACAGAGTCTGGTACTATACGTTCGCCCCAGCAACCGGGAAAGGAGGGTCCGAGACCGGAACTCTCGCCCGCAAACTAATGCCCAGTGGACTGGACCTCATCTG